>CBVK0100852783.1:0-10515 GCA_900067695.1 Picea abies
TGCCTCGTCGCTTGTTTTATTTTGGGTGTTTTCTTGGATCTTGGTTTGGGTCTGTGCAGATCCCTAACCTTGATGTAGCCCCTACTGATGAGTCCAGAAATAATTTGTGAACTTTCCTGAGTTGGTCCTCTGGTAAGGTTTGAAGATCCTTCTTCTTAAGTGCTTCTTCTAACCTATCTAGGTTGATTTCTGCTAGGTATTGCTCATCCATTTCCATAACTGTGTCTTCCTCTCTTTCTAGTTCCTTCCCTGAGACTCGGTGAGTCTGTGGATCTTCTTGGTTTGTTGGGGTTTGATACTCTTGTGACGGTTGGTCTTCCTTGTGCTTACTGGGATCTTTTTTCGTGGCCTTGTGGGGTTTTTCCACTTCTTGTTCCTTTGGGTTATTTTTTTTGTTGTTGCTAGTGGGATTCTTCTGCGCTTGTCTCCTTTGATTTTGCACCTGGGTGAATCCTTCCTTTGTTTTCTTTTCAACTTCCCTTTTGGGGGGGTGTTGAGAGGGAAGTCTCTGAAAAGGTGTCCATGTTCATGGAATTTTTGAGATCTGAAAGGAATGTGTTCATAGTCTATGGTTTGGGCCAATTCCTTGTCTTGCTATTTTAAGGTAGCTTTACCTGGCAGAGCTTTGGAGATGTTCATGTAGACACAAATCCTTGCATAAGAAGTGTATTTTCTCTGTTTGGTAGCTTCAAAAGATTTGACATATTTACCCAGGGTGTTTTGTATGCCCAGTAAAATTTATTCTAACCAGAACTCTTGAGGTAGGGAATAGAGGCGAATCCATACCGGTGCGTATGCGAAGTAGAGGCTAGCTTAATTGTAGAAATATGCCCCCCCTTCAAAGATCTTGTCCTTGTCTTATAGGTTGTAGAATATTACTGTGAAGAAACCTTTTGAGCTCAGTTGGAGCTCATATTCTCCCTTGGGGTTCCACCATGCCTTGATTCAACAAGTTAGGTCCTTTTCTGAGGGCCAAAGACCTAGGAATTTTCCTATGAGGGCATGGTCTCTCATGAACTATGTGTGTTCCCATATCCTAGTGGTTTTGATGACATATTTGGGCGCAACCGGGGCTTGGGGGATACATTTGTCAGGTATCCAGGCTTGAGATGCTTTTGGATGCAATGACTCAGCATCCATGTTCAAGTCTTTGCTAATATCCATCTCTTCCTGTAGATATTGGTCTTGTAGGTGCAATGGAGGCTCAAAGGACGGTCTGCACGCCCGCGATTTCTCCAGATCATTCGAGGCGACATTGGGGTAAGAGGGGGATTTCTCCCCCTTCTTCTATTCCCATTCTTTTGTGGCGATCAGTACCAGGGTGCAGAGGAAATCAGAGGTGTGCAGAGGAGTTCAGACGTGGTCAGGGTAGCAGGGTTGTTGGTGCATGTAAACCCTAATCTTGCAAAGCTATATGAGAGATTCACCCCCCCTCTTAGTAATCCAACACATATTCCATTCCTCGAGGGCGCATCAAGAAGTCCAACATTCACCTTAGTATTACTTACCTAATATGGAAATCCTTCCTCCCAGTTGTTCTCGCCCCTCAAAATGCCAAAATTGAAAAAATATTATTAATAAACAATAATGAATAAATAAAGTTTTATTAAATAAAGTTTTATTAAATAAATAAATAAAGAGAGATTGAAGAGGGGTTGATCCTATGGCCATGGCCATCCCAAAGGGTGGTCACTAACCTTGGTAAAAAGTAGCCCAAAAGGGTGGCTATCATCCAAGTGTCATGGACTGCCCAAAAGTCACCCTAGTCAAAGGCTACAACCAACCCTAAAGGACATGCTTGTAACCAAAAAAAACCTTGACCATATTAAAATGTAGAGAAGAAGTATAAGGGGGCAGAGAAACCACAAGGACTAGAGGTCGTGAGAAAAAAATTTACATTGCATAAATGGAGCTATGAAAGGAAGAAATGCAAAATAAAATAACCATGCAATGAATAAAAAATAAAGTAGGGGGAAATTGGCCATATCCTTCCCATGGTTCATCTTGCTAAAAAAAAAAAATTATAGCGGAGGGAAATCATTAAATCCTTTAGAGGAACATGAAAAAACACCAAAAAAATTGAGATCTTTGAGCATTGTAAATCATAACCAACAGTTCAAAAGAAATCAAGGAATAATCACACTTTCAGAAATGCCTCTTGCTCTTCATTAAAATAGGATTAATAGTACAACTTTCAACACAAAGCGCAAAAGTCCATCCTCTTTTACATTCATCCCTTTTATAAAATATAAGAAAGGGATTTTCATATTTTGTAACTGTCACTGTGTCAGAGGACAGTTACAATGTTTTAGTTCTCCTTCTCGATTGGGATTTTACATTAATTACAAAATTAATCAAAATATAGAGGCAATTACAATAATCAATTGACTATGGGCATTTGCATTTGATCCTTGAAATTCCTCCACAATTTGAAGTGTTCTAGTATGGTATCCATTTTTCTTACCTCCATGTTCTCAAGTTCAATTTCACTATCACAAATTGGGGTCACTACTTCTACCTTTAATACTTCCTATGTTTGTTGTATGAAATGTTCAATCAATGGGATTAGTTGATTTGTATTCACTATTCTTTTTTCTAGTATTTCCTGTTCGATTTCTTTCGTTGCATCAATTGTCTTCATGCTCATATTTCTCCTAGTCTCGACGTCTTCCATAATTGTATGAGTCAATCCTGCCTTTTCCAAGTCTGCCATGTTTTCCATTCTGAATTGTTCTAGCAGATTCTTTGTTTCTCTCCATATCTTTTTGCAAGCTTGTTTTACCTTTTTATGGGTACTCTCCATGTTATTGAGAACAGTTTTCCCCATGTTGAGTATCATTTGGTATTTAATCTTCTGTTTGGTTGTATACACTAGCAATGTGTTGGGAGGATTATCACAAATGTCTTTCCATTGTATGATATGGTCATATACATCTTGAACTTTTTGATATTTTTCTTTAATGACATTCATTTGTTGACCTATCTTCATGTGTTCAGGCCAATTCTTTTGAATGTTGTGTAATGAGAGGAAAATTTCTTTTGCATATCTCTCAACACTTCATTAGCTTTGATGGCTTCTTCTTTAATTATGACCAGGAATATGATTTTCTTCTTTCTTTCTTCTACAATATTCTCCAAGAGATGGTTATCATATGGCAATCTCTGAACTTGTTCTTCGATCCTTTCATAATATTTATTGATCTCAAGTTGTTCTCCTTTGAGTCTCGTTACTTCCTAAGAATGTGTGGCTTTGAGTTTCTCTATCTCTTCTAGGTTTATATTTTGGTTCAAGATGACCCTTTTCTCAAAATATTCATTTAATTCCTTTTCTTGGAGTTGAATTTGTCTCTATATATCTTCTTTGTGAGTGTGTTATACTTCCATGGGTTCCTTTTTTAATTTAGTTTCTATGGTTTCCTTAATAGTATTCATGGCAGTCTCCAACTCTTCTATTCTTGATTTATCCATATCCATTATTTCACCCATTTCATAGATTGGCATGGAATTTGGACTAGAAAAGACACTAAGGATCGATGTTGTTTGAATAGCATTTTCCTTTGGATCTAGGCCTACTTTCCATTTGACACTTCTTTTTGTTGTTTATTTTCCTGCTCCTCCTCTTTTTCTTTTGGGAGCTCTTTTCTCAACATATTTAGTCTTATGACTATAGTAATAATCTCTAACATCTACAAGTGCGCATTCAATTCCCAACCCTAGTGATGTGAGCGAAAGACTACTAGAATAGTTGCTAGTGGAGTGCATTCCTCTAGTGGGATTGTGACCATACTAGTATCAAGGTTCATCACAATAATTGCGTATATTTTCTTAGTTCCTCCCTCATGGGAATCAATAGACTTCCCCTTTTATTCCTTATTTTGAGAAGCCAGAAGGTCTTGTTCTTCATATGCCTTCTTTTTCATATTGATCTCTTCATATGCCTAAGTTTTGGCCTCGGATCCTAATTTACATGTTTCTCCTCCATTTTTCTCTGGAATTTGATTTTTTTATTTGTTTATTTTAGCCTGTTTCTTTTCAGCTTCAGCTTTCTTCCTTTGTTGGTACCTTTCTTCATCCACATTTTCTTTTCTATCCAATTATGCATCCTTCTACTTCCTTCCTAGTTCTTTGGCATGTTATGTCTTTGTATCTTGATGAAGAGACACTTTAAATTGTTCTATCACCAGAACTTTGTTCACATCTTCTTCTTTATGCAGTTGTTCTCTGGTCAAGTCATTAGGGAGTCTATTTAAAACTTATTCAAAATGTAAGGCTCCTTGGAAGATATCCTCTACATATCTGACTTCATGGGATGTTTGCAGGGCTAAGTTGACAACTTTCAAGTGATCATATACCACATTTTTTGGATCATGACCTTTCTTATCTCTAGTGCACATACATATTTATTTTAGAGTCTTTGCTTCCTTCTCAACATTTCTTTTATTCAGCAAAGAGTATTAGCCTATGTGAATAGGAAAATTTCACCAATATCTTTTATTTTTCTCTGACAAGTATGTTGTGACTGCTTTATCGAATGTTTGGTATGATACTTACCAACAACTTGTGAGGTACATATTTAGGTAGCAAATGAGGTGGCCCTATAGCTCCATATATCCTGACATCAATGTAGTATTTCTTCATGTACCAATATCCTACATATTGCAAACCTTTGATGGCTCTAGGAGATATTCGGTGAGGGTGAAACCCAAATATGGCTTTGTGTAGGGGAGCCAGGAAATAATCGTTGATATCATAGAAATAATTCTTGAATTTCACTTCCCATAATTGATAAAAATATTCATGAATTAGGGGTTGTCTTGGGTTCCAAGCCCAATTGAAAGTAGGAAAGACATGTGCTACACAAATTGCATCTATAAGATAATTTTTCATGTAAATGTCGAGATTTTTCATACCTTTGGCCTCCTGAGATTGATTTGAGATGTCAAATGAGAGGATGTTGGCCCAGTTGAATTTTTTCCCAGTTTTGACTATTGTATAGGCCATCGAAAACCTTTCCATCCTAAAGTGGGTGCTGGCTTTTTCACCATAGAGTCTGCATATCATCACATTTAGGAGTTTATATGGATCCTTTAGGTAGTCAGAAGGAATATATTTTTCTCTTGTCTTCATTGGCCATTCTTCATCTACAAACTAAATTTCCATCGACGACTCGAAATCTTGGTATCGATTATGAATTTGTATAGGAACAATTCATCCAATGAAATAGTAAGTTATGTGGTTTTGTAATGAATCCTGATATCTTCGGACTTGAGAGATGCAATTAGAATACGAGAAGCATTGACTCTCATTGTGGTGTCTTTATGTATGTGTGTGAAACACCATATAGCAACATCATTGTAAGGGAAAAGAGTTGGGAAAGTTATTATAGTGTGGATATTGCTTATCATGATATTCTTGTACTCGTCAATGTATTCATTGTCGAACAAATACATTTCATTCTGTAATGTGCCATATACATCTTGGTATTTCTCATAATTATCCCTCCCATCATGGTTGTTTGTGGCTGTATTGTTGAAAGAATCTACTCTAGGAACAAGGGTAGGACTTGTGGTTTCCTGGTTCTTTGCTATTTTGGTCTTCATCTTGGACATTTTGTAACCTGCATGAATTGTCATTCAAAATAAAGTTACTTCACCTTTGGATTTACTACGTATAAGAGTAATTTCTAATATTACTTAATACATGCATGTTATCCTGAGAAGAACAATTTACCTCAGAACTTTCCCAGCTTCTTTACAGCAACGACGTTTATGTTTTTCGCAGTTTTGCAACTAGAGTTATGTCGATTGTGTATTCACATGGTTTTTTTATCATTAATTTTCCACCAAGCCTTATGCAATTAATACCATATGCATTATAGCTACATCTTGGTCAGAGGCATACAGTTCTTCATGAAGTTTACCAGAGGTGATCCATTGTTTATTACCATTAGCATGTAGTGGAAGCGATAGATTAAGGAGGGAAAAGTTTTCCATTGGGATCATTATCAGGAAGGGTTGATCAAGAGAAGAGTTCTCTTATCTCATCATCATCAGAACTTTTAGAAAAAACATTCACTTAGAAAGTATATATTATAAGAATATTTTTCGACGATGACGTTGTCTTTAATAATATTTTTTCTCGAAAGGTGCACCGATGTGAAAGGGGCTAACCTTTAACAGGCCATGGTGTTTTCATTTGGAAATTGGTCGATTGGGTCATCGAATCATGATAAGAATAGATCATTGACAATCTACCTCGAGTGATATCATTATCGATGATATAACTTGAGTGATATCGTCATCGGTGATTTAATGTAAAGGGTTTAAAACCTTTCTATGACATTTTCCAATGACGACGAGTTTCTTTAAGTGAGAAAAGCTAATAAGATACTACCACATGGATATTATGGTATTCCATAGATGTCATCCTATAAAGCACTAGGGAACTAGTGAGCATTGGGGCACATCTCTCCCTTGTGTTAGATTAAGGGATAATCCCCATTTGACAATGATGTAATCAATCATATCACAGATATCGACGTCGAGATAAATGGGTAGCTTACCATAGACATGCCTCTATACGATTCATTGATGACGACGTTTTTAAAGCGACGATGTTGGGATTTTCAAATTTGATCAACTGTGGTGGGTCAAAATTCAAGTGTCGATGATATCTAATTGAGGTCACACAAATAAGAATTTGGGGCTAATTTGTTGTAGAGGTTTTCGATTCCAAACCAATTTCAAGGTTGTAGGGGACATGCAAAAAAGATCTATTTTGATGGATTTGAGTGGTATTTGTGACTTTGCATCAAATTCATCTTCAAAACTGCATAAAAACATCGATCTCAAAGGTGAATAACCATTAAGGTAAGAAGAGTAGTGCCTTGTAAAAATTTTGGTAGTATGGGAACCCATTAAAACTTGAGATATTTAGTGGGTTGTTTTGTGTGTCACAACAAATGGTGACTTGCTCGGAGAACCAGTTGTCTATGCTTCATATTGACCTTCATACTATGAATTATTAACTGCATAATTTATGAAAATTTGACAAATCGATATGTATCGTGGACCCCACAACACTCTCTTTTTCTGAAAGATAAAAATGTAGTAATATCCTTGATGATCTTCATGATAATACCTGTGAGAAAATTTAGGGAGGAACTTATTTTATATATATGAGAGGAGAGAGACACCATAGAAGGTTGTTCTTGATTGTTTATAGATTGATGTGTGTTCCTCATCTCTTTTCTCCTAGCATAACTTCACTACTAGTGAGTGTCCATAGCCCCGACGAAGTTGCCTTGGTATCATACAAGCATGGCCCCGCTGCCAAGTTTGAAGCAAGTTAATATATGTAGCATTTCACCATAATGGGTGCTTAGGAAGCGGGGTGATACAAGAGTTTCTTTGATATGAAGGTCTCAGTTTTCGCTTCAACTTCATGGGTCTTTTCCTAAACATATTTTCGTTAAGTTGGTCAAGAATAGGGAAATATCACAAGCATTATCATGAGGACATATGTGGCTAGTAATGTTCATGTTATGAACTAGTGAGACGAAAGTGGAAGTGATCACAAAGATAACAGATCTCTCATCAATTTAAACATTTGAATATATTTTATACATAATATGAGGCTTATTTGATAACATAGTATCCTGAACTCTGTTGAGACAATGTAACCATAAGTTATATTTGTTTTCTTTTGTACAAAATGTGAGGTGGTTCGTCTTCATTAAGTCACTCGAATAGTCACCCCCATGCAAATTGAGTGCTTATCTTATAACACAAACTCCAATAAGCCAAGTTTGAAGCAAGTTAATAGGGGATTTATTATAGAATTGAAGTAAATATAGTCTGGAAAGAGAAAAGGAAATTTTATTTTGAAAATATTTACAAAAATAAAAGTAAACCTAGTATGTACAAAGCTACATCACTTGAAGGTGATTAGGAGAAGTATTGTTTAAGTGTGTGTCCATTGACAGGGAGTTCCTCCTCATCTCCCTCCAATGTCTTAAGTCGAAATTTTCTTGGTCCAATTTTCTTATGGATTTGAAACAGAACTAGCCAAAGTTTTTGAATGATTCCCTTTAATCTCATTTGCCTTATCCCACTTGAGTAAAAGATCACCCTCTCAAAAATCTTTGTTTCCTACAGATTATTTATCAAAACATATTTTGATTACTTCTTGATTTTGCATTAGGTTTGGCCTTTTCCCTATCCTCTTCAAGTTTTAGAAGCATATTCGACCTATGTTTCATTACCAGTCACTCTTTATCTTGAACAGATTGGGAAATTTGTAATGAAGGTAAGAAGGTGTGGGTAGGAAGGATCACTTCTTGTCCGTAGACCATAAAAAAGGGAGAATTTCCAAGAGAGGACTTAGGTGTTACCCTATCACCCCATAGAGATTTTGGGAGGAATAGATGTCAATTTCTTTGGTGATCGTTAATTGTTCTTTTTAGGATCTTGATTAGATTCTTGTTGGTTGATTTTTTTATTCCATTCCCTTGTAGATAATAATTAGTTGAATATTTCATTTTAATGTTTCGTTCTAATGCATATTCAGTTAATCTTATAGAGGATAAATATTTATCATTATCAAAAACTAAAGATTCAGGGATACCAAATATGGTAATGATGTGAGATTCAAGGAAAAATGTCACTTGGATTTCATTGATAGTATTCAAAGGGATTTCTTCAGTCCATCTGGAGAAATAGTTTGTTGTTGTTATAATGTACATGTGAAATTTAAAGGAATTGGGATTAATTTCCCCTATCACATCCAAACCCCATTTTTGGAATGGGCATTCAATAGTCACTAGTTGAAGAGGGAAAGAAGGTTTATTTTCTCTTCCAACTGCTTTTTGACATTATTGGCACTTTTGGGCATATGCATGAGAATATTTGAACAGGGTAAGCTAGTAATAGCCATCCCCGAGTATTTTATGAGTTGTAGTATCACCTCCAAAATGTCCTCCATCAGTCCCATCATGAATTTCAGATAGAACTTGGTTAGTGTCCTCTTTTTCAAGACATCTTAAGTAAACACCATTATAATTATTTTTTCATAGTACTCCCTAGAACATCTTAAGTAAACACCATTATAATTATTTTTTCATAGTACTCCCTAGATGAGTTGGTATTGTTCGGACTTGAGTCTAAGAGATCTCTTCTTCTTTGGATCGAAATAATGTGGAGCAGCCTCATGGGTTAAATATTATTCCATCTCATAATACCATTGGTCACCAGAGACAAGGATATAGCAGACTTCTCTTTCAAATAGATTTTGGTCTCAATAAATTTCATCTTCCTCTGCCTTTTCATGTGTTGACTCAGTTTATAATTTGCAGAGCCCTTGTCCCTTGACAATTTTAGTAGTTTTTATTTCTAGGTCGTATTCGTGAAGGGTTGTTATCCGATTTGCTATTTTTTCTCCTATATCTCTCTGTACTATGAGATTCCTTACAGTTGGATAGGGGATTGTTACTTTGGTTTATACTTAGTCAGATAAGGTCTGAAGTGTTTTACCACCTTGAAGATGGCATAATATTATTTATCTACTTTGATATAATCTAATCCTTCTCCTTGCAACCTAGAGCTAATGAAATCGATGGGGTATCCATATCCTTATTTTCCCTTCTGTGTTAAGAAAGCTTCAAATGCAATATGAGAGGTGAATGTGTATAGTATGAAGTCTTTGTTGAAATAAGGACCCATCAATTTCGAAGCCTGAGTTATTTCTTCTTTGATTTTCCTAAATGCATGTTTCTCTTTAGGTCCCCATTTAAACTCTACATCTTTATGGATCATGTCTTGGAGTGGTTTTATAGTTTCAACAAAACTAGGAACAAATATCCTCACAAAATTTATTTTTCCTAGAAGGGACTGCATATACTTATTATTATGTGAAGGGGGTATTTTAGAAATGGTTTCATTTTGTTCAGGTTAGATCATCGTACCTTCTTTAGATACAATGAATCCCAACAACTTGTCTTCATCAACAACAAACACATATTTTTGGGGATTAAGAGATATTCCATATCTTCTGCATCTATTGAAAATTTTCCTCAGATGAATAATATGATCAGGCCTTCCCTTGGAGAATATGGTGACACCATCTAGATATACAACTGCACACTCGCTAATCAGTCCCATGAAATCTATGCCCATGGCTTTCTGAAAGGTTGCCCCAACATTAATTAATCCAAATGGAATTTTCATGTATGCATAAGTTCCCCATTTAGTTCGGAAAGTAGTTTTTAATTGGTCATCATGGGAAACTAGAACCTGGTTATAGCCATAGAAACCATATAGTAATGAGAGCATCTAAGACCTAGAGACACATTGGAGAATCTACTCCATGGGAGGTACTAGATAATTATCTTTCTCTAATCCTTGTTCAAATTCCTGAAGTCAACACAGAGTCTTATGTCTCCATTTTTATTCCTTATAGGTACAAGATTAGAGATCCATTGAGTATGCTTGAACGGGAAATGTATCCTAGCTACTAACA
>CBVK0100852784.1:0-10515 GCA_900067695.1 Picea abies
TTAATAAATTATTTTAAAATAAATAAATAAATATCATATAAATAAAAATGTGTTCTAATACTATTGGTTCAATGTAGAATCTAAGTAAGCATATATTATTTTAAAATAAATAAATAAATATTATATAAATAAAAATGTGTTCTAATACTATTGGTTCAATGTAGAATCTAAGTAAGCATAAAATCAAATATAGAAAAGCATAAAACTTTAAAAAATAATTATTGACAAAGTTTGATGGTTCAAAATGATAATAATGAATATGAATTTTTTTTTATTTCTGTTCTTATAAATAAAAATATGTTTTACAAAATTTATTATAAAACATTATAATTCTGATCTTATTTTTCTTTTATCTATTTAAAAGAAAAGCAAAAAACCTTATCACAATATAACTCTTATTAAACACTATAATTCACTATATAACTCTTATTAAACTTATAACATTATAATTCAATAGCATTTTATTTGTTATTTGTTCTTATGGGCGTTTTTCTAATTCAATAGCATTTTATTTGTCTTCTAATTCAATAGCATTATGAAGAAACTAAATTCAAGGTTAAATTTACAATAGATATTTATTTAGTACGTTTCAAAGTTTGGTAAATTCAAGGTTAAATTTCCCAATAAATATTTAGTATATCTCAAAGTTTGAAAAGAATTATGATATGACTCAAAAGTTGCGGGGGAGTTTAATTCTCTAAAAAGCAGGAAGTTTCAAGTAATATTAAAACAAAACTAAATTCAAGGTTAAATTTCCAAATAGATATTTATTTAGTATGTCTCAAAGTTCGGTAAGAATTATGATATGATTCAAAAGTTGCGCGGGAGTTTAATTTTTTTAAAAGCAATAAGTTTCGATTATATTAAAACAAAAATATGTTATTATATATTTTTTTAAATTTAAATATTTTTTATTTATAAAAAATTATAAATTTATGAAAAACAAATATTTTAAATAAAATAATATTTTAAAAATATTATATATACTTTCCTCTATAGGTGAAGCATCTATTCAAATAACTTCATCAAATATGAGAGTGAATGGTGAAGCATTAGATTATACACTTTTTCAAAAATAAGATTATATAAGAAAAATTGAATTTAATTTCTTCATACTAAATTTTATATGTAAAAATTTTAATGTTATTTTGTTTTAAATAAAAGTGATTATTTTATAGTGAGTTTTGTTTCCATTTATATTAAATAAATTAAGAAAAAAAAAATATTTATGTTTTTATTTCCATTTAATATAAATGGAAACATAAATATTTATGTTTCCATTTATTATATAAGATAAAAAAATCTAAATAAGATAATAAGCTAAATATTTAGCATTTTTATTGTTTGTCTCCATTATAATTTATAATTAGACCATTTAACTTTCCTTTAAATTCATCATCAAATTAATTAAAATTTTATATTTTCATGGTTACATATTTGAATTTAACAACCTTCAAAACTCTTACTACACTTAGATTATGTAATATATACATTTCATATTGCAATTTTGTTAAACAAAATATTCTTTGTCGAATACATAAAGAATAATTATGAAGAAGTGAATTTTCAAAACACAAACAAGCAGTTCAATAACCTTTAGTATTGGATCTCTCTTTAAGCTAGCACTATGACATATTTCAAGTAGAGACACTATTAGATCATCATTGTTAAGATTTCAACACTTAGTACAAATTTTCTTAAGAAAACAAAGGAGTTGTATGTGACACATAGAGTCAAATATTTTGACATTTTACTACACGTTTTTTTAAGAAAACAAAGGTGTTGGAAGTGATGCATACAACCATTAATTATTGATATAAGAGAATTTATGAAAGTAATAAGATAACAACCCAACAATTTGATAATTTTCTTATTTTCCTTCACATAAATATGATTATTCGATTTTTATTCAAATTCACCATTAAATAAATTGAAACTGCAAATATTGATCACACAAATAATTCAATAGCCTAGAAAACCCATACTATACTTGGATTATGCAATATTTGGATATAATATTTGCAATTTCATCAAACAAAAAGAACCTTGACAAAAATGGTGGCTCATTGTCCTACACTATTATCGACAAATGGCTAATTGTAAGGTTAAATCTCCACATAGATACTTGTTTAATATGAATCAAAACTTGGTGGGGGTTATGATATGATACTAGACTTATGGACAATTTACTTCAACATAAAATGCTAGTAAGTTGAAAGTAAAATGATAAAATACTAGGGAAAAGTTAATCAATCACATTTTACAATATATGATTTTATGTTTTTTTTTAAAGTAAACATTTTTTTATGGATAACTAGAAATTTATAAATTTTATTTTTGTATCTTTTATAGGAAGATTCAACTTTATTATTTTTCTGAAAAAAAAATTGTATGTTCATGTATACTCTCATCTTTGAGAAAGATGTAACAAGTATATGAACACCTTTGTTTCATCCCATGGTAGAGTGGATGGTGATGTGATGAGAGTGTACACTTTTTCAATAAAGGAAAGTGTGTATATATATAAGAAGAGATTTAAATAAAAAAATAAGTACTCATTTGAATATAAAAGGAGAATTTGAAGCTTGCACCTTTCCTTAAAAAAGTAAAACCTTTACTAATTAATCATAACCAAAATTTTTATAAAACCTTTTAAGTTATTTAATTATAAAATGATGAAGTTGATCACTTGAAAATGCAATTTTATAGTCATTCATATTTGTATTTCCATCTCTGTTGGATAACTAATCTAATGAGGAAGATAATGGGCGAGAGATGTGGTAAGAGCTCATGATCGTTGAAATTTTGAAAGAGCTCCACCTTTTTCGTTGATGCCTGCAACCCTAGCTCTACACAAACCCATGTCCTCCCTCACTCTTGTTTGGGCCTCCATAGCCATGGAAAGATAGCTCTAGACATCCATGGCCTCCCCCAAGAGAGGAGCTGAGGGCTCCTCCCTTTCATACAAATAATCCCTAAACAATGCTCCCAGAAAAACTCAGGAACCCACGCAGGAAAATCAGTGTACGTGGGAATCCCAGAAAAACTCAGGAACCCACGCAGGAAAATCAGTGTACGTGGGAACCCATGCAAGAAGATCAACCTACTTCGAAGAATCTAGAACAATCGGTACCTGCACAGCCGCCTACAACCCACCCAACTCCAAAGGAAACCAAAACCAGTACATGCATTTCCAAATCTGAGGAAAGACCAAGGATCGAGTTTCCACCAACTCGCATCAATGCTAGAATCGAACACATGAAAAATTATGCACTCATAGGAAAAATCATTGGAATTTGGTCAACAGAGCATGCACTTCTAAGTTGGATCGCAATGAAATAGAAATCAAAAGCACATTTTGACTTCCAAATTGGCTCAAAAGGTTTCTTCACTATCATCTTCACTCGACTTGATGACAAAGACAAAATACTGGAAGGCAACCCCTACTTCTTCAACTCGATAGGATTATACCTTCGGAACTAGACAAAACGCTTCAATCTAGACAAAGAAGACTTCACCTATGCGCATGTTTGGATCATACTCTACTCCTTGCCTCAAGACTACTGGAATAATGAAACCCTCAAACACATTTGCAACACTCTGGGTAACTTTTTCAAAATAATAGAGCAAACTAAAACCAACAAGTATACCTCCTATGATAGGATCTGCGTCTACATGCACATCGCCAAAGCCCTACCAGAATCTATTTTCCTGGCGCATGAAGACACATAATGGATCCAGAATCTAGACTATGAGCATGTCCCCTTCAGATGTTGCAAATGCCATGAACACAGGCACCTCTTCAAAGACTTCCCTCAAAACAAGCTAGCCACAGCTCTCAAAGGCGCCACTCTCATAGACGAGAAGGATTCAAAACAATCCCCAATCGACGATGAAACAACCAGAAATCCCACGTCGTAGCCAAATCCATGGACCCGTTGACAAGCAACAACTTTCAAACCCTAGCCCAGCAATCAAATGGGGTAGAACCCATTAAGGAAGAAATCCAGACGCCCCCCAAAAAGCAACACCAAGAGCCAATGCAAAACCAGGGAAGTATTCCCTCTACAGATCCAATCCTCACAGAGATCAACTCCCAGCCCATCTCATCCTCAACGCTGCTTCTTGAAAACCTGATCTGTGCTACCAGTCAGGATTTTTATGCATTAATGGATGAAGACATGGGAGATCTAGATCTGGGCGAGCTAGATCTCCTTGGACTGGAGGATGCATGCAAAAAGCATGCCTACCACATGATAGCCCTAAAGCAGATTCATCTCCTCAAGGAGGTCCTAAACAAAGCCAAATTTCACACCAGACTTGGGATACAAAATAACCCACCAATTGATCTAAAAAAGGTCGTTAAAGATCTCAAGAAGCGAGGATGCAAAAAAGATCTCCAACACATCGCCTCTCTGGGTTCCAAGTTAGTGGAGTCAGGAAAATATGCTCAGCTCACTAGATTGTTCTCTTCCAACACTCAAGGATCCCAATGAAATTCATTTCTTGGAATGTTAGGGACAACAATGGTCTCAACAAACACAGAATGATCCGCAGGAAAATTCACAAAGAAAAACCCACAATACTCTTGATTCAAGAAAAAAAAGGAACAGTGAAAATCTCCAGACTCTGCTTTCACGTCTTCGGAAAAACAACAACTCCATTGAAGTGGATGCTTTCAGGGCCTCAGGTGGTCTCGAAATCACTTGGAACCCTTCATCCATCACCCTCAATAACTTCACCACCACCAGAAACTCCATCTCATCGTCCTACCACCTTATAGGTACGGGCGTGCATGGATTCATCACCAATGTCTATGGTCCACAAAATTTTGAACAAAAGATCAATCTTCTGAACCTGCAAGACTGGTATAAGCAAGAACAACCCAGACAGAATTGCATCCTCGGTGGTGACTTCAACCTCATCACTGATCTCTAGGAAAAAAATGGAGTTCATCACCTACTCACACAGGAGGACACCAGATTCAATAATTTCATTGAGAATAATGAATTGGTGGATCTAGAAACCACCAATGTCATTTACACTTGGAATAATCGATGTGGAGGCCCCCTCATATCGCCTCACACCTCGATAGATTTATAGTCTCTGAAGAGATTGCAACAGTAGGGGATGAGCTTTCCTCCCTCATTCTCCCTTCCTCAGGCTCAGACCACTGGCCCATCTGCTTGCACTGGCACCAAAGAGGCAAGGATCATTTTCACCCCTTCAGATTCGAAAAATTATGGTTATCTAGCCTAGAGAGTTCAAGCCTATGATCCAAAATTGGTGGTCATCCACCCATCCCCCAAGCTGCTCCAAAAAGTATAGATTTAAGCAAAAACTAAAAATGTTGAAACAACATCTGAAGTGTGGAAAAAAACAACCTTTGGGAACATATTCTTAGCCAAAACCACCCTGGAGAAGAACATGGAGACCCTACAACAATATATCATCTAGGAAGGATGCTCGAAAAATCTCTCTCATAGAGAATCAAAACTTCAATCTTAAATAGAGGAGCGATGTCAGCAAGAAGAAATGATTTGGAAACAAAAATCAAGAATATCTTGGTTGAAGGAAGGTGAACACAACACCTCTTTCTTCCACCACTCAACCATCCAGCACAGAATGCATAACAAAATCTCTTTCCTTAAAAATCAAGATGGTAGTCGGCTCAAAACCCACAAGGACATAGAAACTGAGATGGTCTCCTACTACGAAGATCTACTCATGGAGGAGAACCACTTCAGGGGGGATGCCATTCAATGAGTAGCCAACCACATCCCTTGTCTGGTCACTGATAAAAACAACTCCTCCCTAATGTGTTGAATCACTCTCGAAGAGGTGGAATATGTTGCCATGCAAATGAAAGATGGCACGACTCTTGGGCCGGATAGTTTTACAATCAACTTCTTCCATGCTTGTTGGGATCTGCTAAAGCTGGACGTGTTGGACATCATGGAAGAATCATGCAATATTCAATGGGTCCTCCCTTCCCTCAACGCTAACTTCCTCACTTTGATCCCCAAAGAAGAAAATGATGCAGTTCCAAGTAAGTACAGACCCATAGCTCTCTGGAATGTTATCTACAAAATCATCACTAAAGTCATAGAAAACAATTTAAAACCTCTCTTTCCCCTGCTCATTTCCCCTGATAAAATAGGCTATGTCGAGGGTAGGAAGAATTATGGATGGAATTATTCTATCCCATGAGGTCATCCACTCCCTAAAAACCACCAAGAAATCGGGCATGCTTCTTAAACTAGACCTCTACAAAGACATTGAAAAGATTATCCTAGCCTTTGGCTTCAGTCAAGATTGGGTACGTTGGATCCTCTCTCTCCTTTCCTCCACTTTTTTATTTGTTCTTATTAACAAATCCCCCTCCCCCACCTTCATCCCCTCCCGAGAAATCTGACAAGGATATCCCCTCTCCCCTTTTATTTTTATCCTCATGGTTGAAGGGTTAAGTCGAATGCTAAAAAATGCTTTCTCAAATGGCTCTCTTAAAGGAATGAGTCTCCACAATAGTCATCCCTTTACCCACCAACAATTTTTTGATGATAAACTACTCCTGACACACCCCTCCATTCAAGAAGCATGCACCCTTAAAATCCTTCTCAACACCTTTTCAAATGCCTCAGGAGCATTTGTTAATTTGTACAAATCTCTCATCCTATGCCTCAACATGCCCCCCAATACCCAACGAAACATTGCTAGAACCCTGGTTTTTTCTACCTCCTCTCTTCCCTCCAAATACCTGGGCTCTCCCCTAATCGCTTCAATCATAAAACACTCCACTTTGAAGGAACTCATCATCAAATTAACTCAAAATATCTCTTCTTGGACCTTTAGAACCCTCAATCTAGCAGGGCGTCTAGTTCTCATAAAGTCTATTTTGAAAATGATGCCTCTGTATCTCTTCTCTGTTGTTGCAGCCCCCAAATGGGTGCTCAATTCCATCTAGAAGATACATTTCACTTTTCCCTATAGTTTTGATAATAACACCAAAAAATGAGCTCTGGTCAAATGGGACACAATATGTTCACCAAAGAAAATGGGAGGCCTAACTGGTCAAATGGGACACAATATGTTCACCAAAGAAAATGGGAGGCCTAAGCCTAAGGGATCCAATTAAGAGAAATGAAACTCACAGTGTGAAAACCTAGTGGAACTGGATATCCAACAACTCCAATACTTGGGCACAACTCTGGCACAAAAAATATTCCCCAAATTGTGACCCTCACAATCTGATCCACTTCACTCCTAACTCTCAAGGCTCCTACATTTGGAATTATGCAAAACTCCAATTTCACATCATCCAACAACATAGCTTTTGGGAAATCAGAAATGGCACCCACACAAATTTCTGGTCGGACTCTTGGCAACATCTTCCAAGTTTGGAAAGACAACATAATTTACCACCACAAGGAAATTCAAAGGTTAAGGACCATTGGTATACTACGGATCAACAAAACTTCAGGCAATGGTTACCGTTCCACAACTCCCTTCTTCACCTGCCAGAAAAAACCAGAACGCAAATCGTACAATATGTGAGCAATCAGAAAATTCGAACCAGTCAGGACAATGAAAAGCTCAAATGGGGGTACTCGCCAAAAGGAACTTTTACTGTCAAATAATCCTATCAACATATCACCCCCCTTCCGCAAGATCCTCCATACCCTAGCTAGGCCAAGGTTTGGTCCCTCGGAACTTGGCCAAAGATCTCAATATTTCTATCGCCAAAAGGAACTTTTACTGTCAAATAATCCTATCAACATATCACCCCCCTTCCGCAAGATCCTCCATACCCTAGCTAGGCCAAGGTTTGGTCCCTCGGAACTTGGCCAAAGATCTCAATATTTCTATGGTTGGTCCACCACAAGTGCATCCTAACTTGGGACAACATCCTCAAAAGAGGATTTTCTAGACCTTCAAGATGTTCTCTCTGCTACAACAATGAGGAATCCATAGACCATATACTTGACAATTTTTCCTTATCCAACAACATATGGTATAATGCAATGATTCTCTATAGAAAATCCGACCGGGCTCATGGCAACATAACTCATACTCTCAAAAACTGGGTTGACAATCCCTACCAGAACACAATTCTCAACCGTATCTGGTAGCTTCTCCCTGGCTTCATTATATGGAACATATGGAAAGAGAGCAATCGTTGCATCTTTGAAGACCAATATTCCTCAGAAAACACCCTCTCATACTCTCAAAAACTGGGTTGACAATCCCTACCAGAACACAATTCTCAACCGTATCTGGTAGCTTCTCCCTGGCTTCATTATATGGAACATATGGAAAGAGAGCAATCGTTGCATCTTTGAAGACCAATATTCCTCAGAAAACACCCTATGGGCCACTTGCAAAAAATAGATGCTAGAAACAATTTATCACCAATCCTAGTCTGACCTTGACTTTAAAGCAGATCCGTACGAAGATTTAATTCTTCAATGATGGTACATCACTCGTGCGACCCAAATGGGCACCCATTCTTCTGCATATTCCCACATGATGGATCCCTCCATCCCATAGCATTGGTGTCCTCCTCCTCACAACTTCCTCAAACTCAACTTTGATGGCACCTCAAAAGGTAATCCTGGTCCTGCGGGATTTGGAGGTGTCTTCAGAGACAACAAAGGTGCCATTGTCTGTCTTTACTACGGAGCCATAGACCATGACAACAACAACGTCGTTGAACTCTCAGGTATCTTCCATGGCCTTAGAATTACTCGACAAAGAGAACTCTTTCCTCGTTTAGTCGAAGGTGACTCTCAATTAATCATCTCTATGGTAGTTCATCTTCAAAATGGCTCACAAAGACCAAAACTCTCCCCCAGTTGGCATTTGGACAAGGGTCTTCATCATCTGGCTCAACTTATGGAATTCCGAGACTCCATATCCTTCCCCCATGTCCGACGCAAGGCGAAATTCCTAGCGGATAGAATTTCCAATGAAATCTTCACGGAAAACTATGACCTTCAAGAAATAACCATGGATGAGCTCTCCAACCACTCCCCCAAGCGAGACTGTATCAACATTGTACTCAGGGATTCTTCTCTCCCAGATGTGGGTGTCACCCCAAGGCACCTCGAGTCCCCTCACCACGCAAAACAAAAACTCCATGCACTCCACCTCACCCCCTCCTCGTGCGTATTAAAGGCCCTCTCATCCTGAGAAGGCATTCCATTACTCTGCCCATGGCTCTCTTTCCCCACCTGCATGGCTATTTTACGTCGCACCATTCCACGTGCTTGCAAAGGTTGGTAACATTAATGGTATAGGATTTGACACCCCCTCCACATGGCGCTTATCACTCTACTAGTTGTGACCTCTCCTGTCATTCTTCCTTTGTCTTCTCCATGAGCTAGCTCTCTTCTCTCCACATGTGGAAACTCTCTGCTCTTTGCATTCGGTGGTGGCACTCCCCCCTCGCAGTGCCCTACAAGAACGATTCCTCTCTCATGCCTCCCCGTAAGTGTGCCACCCCCACCTTAGGGCGAAGTGACTGCAGTGGGTGAGCCTCCACAGCTCCTCCCCCGCCCCTCCTAGCCAACCAGGATGGATATGACCACTCAGTCCCTGACTCGTTGCGGAAGATTCTAGATGATTGGGAGGAGGAGGTTTCAGGATCCTTCCCAACATCTCGTTGCACCTCCACTCACCGTCGCAGTAACTCAGTGGTAAAAAATCTTCTCGCCCACACCCTCCTTAGCCTCCTGGGTGTTTTTGTTCAGATCCCTCCTAGCTCAGCTCGCTCACCCCACTCCCCCACTGCTTGTCCTCCTCCTTCATCTCCTCCCTCCCCTGGCACCTGTCCTCTACCTTATGCAGCCCACCCTACACCTCGACACCTCAGGATACTTCTAGAAAATCAGTCATTGAGACCGCTCCAGGAAATCACAGGTCATTGATGGCTCCCTTTATCAATAGTGCAGGCCTCTGGGTCAAGGATCCAAGCTCGGATAGCTCCATCTCCCCCAACGACAACAACAGTGATTTCAGTGGCCACCCCATTGTAAAATAAATTCCTCTGGATGGCCCTTCCATCATGACCAACAAGCACACTTGATTCCCAGGATTATGTTCTTTTCCAGTCTTTTTATCTAGGACTTTCAAGTTTTTCTTTTTTGGTCTTATGTTAGTAAGAAAACAGACAAATAACTCTAAGATTTTTTGTAAGCCTAGTTTCCCTCCAAAGGGCAGGAAAGATAATCAAGTCTCTTCCCCACTTGGTTTCCCAATAAGGGCAGGCCTAAGTTTTGTCCATTCTCAAGGATAATCACTGTGACCTTCTGATTGTCTCTCTATTCTACTTTTAATAGATTAGTTCCAAAATTCACAAAAAAAAATGAGAAAGATAATGGGAATTGTTATCCCCATTTTGTGGATAACTAAGGAGATCATGTCTCGAGGACCTTGGGTTGAAAATATGGAGTGCCAAGAGACTACGTGACCAACAATACCCTTTTTCACAGATGGAAAACCCACTCACCACCACAG
>CBVK0100852785.1:0-10514 GCA_900067695.1 Picea abies
AATTTTATAACCTATAATCTCAAAATTAAAGGAAATATGCCATATCCCATCCTCCTCTGAGAAACAAGCCTCTCCCCCATTGAGAGAATGTCTATGACTAGATATATAATGTGTAAGATCAAGTTAAACAACATCGAAGACAAGAGGCTTCCTAAAAAAATTTCAAAATCGAGTTATAACCACCATCGACTCAAGCGAGGATGGCATAAAGATACCCGGTCTTGGCTAAAGTGTTGGGGAATCATGGAAGACACCATTTTCCATAATAAATATACTATTAAAAAAACATCAAATCAAAATTTAAGGAGAAAAGGTGGTGTGATAAAGAGTTAAAAGAAAAAATAAAATTAAGGTATTATAAGGATGTAATCAACCATAATCTCGAAGATCAAAATTATCTATTTGTTTTTCCAAGTGTAAAGTAAAAAATAAGCATTGCTAAGATAAGAACAAATTCTCATGAGCTCCATAGTGAAATTGGGAGTTGATCAATTCCTAAAATGTTGTGGGATGAAATAGTGTGTCACCTTTGTGACACTATGAAATTTGAAGATGAAAAGAGCTTTATCTTATATTGTCCAACCTATACCCATATTAGATCTCATTTTTAAAATATTTGTCACACTACCAACCTTCCTAACCTCTTAACTCAACCAAAGTATGGTGATGTTTGAAAACTTCTCTTGATGTCTTTTGAGGACATAAACAAAATTATAAAGATTCGCAAGTAATCACTTACCCTCTTAAGGTGTGATAGACCAATTCGGTCTTAGTGGATGTTAATCATCATCATCATCATCATCCATATTGATCACCATATTTCAAAAAAAACTTATTTTTTTATATTCCATTTTATTAAAATATATAAATAAATATTTTAATATTTTAACTATTCAATTATAAACAACCTATAATTACTTAAAACATATAATAAATACACATTTTTTATATTTATTAATTTTGATTATAAAATATGTTACTATGTACATTTTACATATAAATAATAATTAAACCAAATAAAACTAAATATGTACCTTTAGTTATAAAATAACTATAACAAACAAATATATATATCTTCACTTATATAATACATATACATATTTTTATAGGTAACTTTTAATAAATGTTTTGAGGAACAAAGATAAAGGAAGGGTTCATATTTTCTAGAAAGTTGTTATATGAGACTGAGGGTGGGGAAAATATCAGAGAAATGTGTAACACTTTTCTCTTAGTATTCAAAATATTTTCTATAAGCATTTCATTAATTAATTTATATATATAGAGTTTTTTTTTTATTAGAATACATAAATAAATATTTAAACATTTTAATTATTTAATTATAAACCATTTATATTATTATTCAAAGCAGTGTTAGATGGATTTCCGAGCATGAGTTTGTATTATTACAAGAGTTAATGAATCTTGAGCAGAGAATTATAAAAGAATTGAGAATTAACATAGATCTTTCAAAGTCTCCATGTGTACTATTTTGGCGCAAATACCCTTCCCTCCACAGGGGATGCTCAACCTCCCGGTCTTTGATCGTTTGAAATACTGAGTCAGAGTGATTCCTTAGGTCCCTACAGGCACCCAGAACCAATCTAACGAAATGCACAGGTCTTGTTGTCAAGTTACCACAACTATGACCGTGGGCTTGTCCTTTCATGATATGTACTTCGGGCATATGATGAATCCTTTGCTCAACTTTTCCAGAAGCGTTCTTCTCTGAGTTTCCTAACTATCAGCACATGTCTCCTCAAATATATTGGCCCCTCTATGGTTCAGGTTTCGTGACCTTGCAAGACACTAGGTATCTCACCTACAAACCTCCGAACTTATGATTCTCAAACTCTTGGATCCGTTTCCACATGCTCTCCTCATGATCAATGACTATGATCAATCTGTGATTTCAGATATCGCAACTCTGACTTCAACAAGCCTTCAACTTCACAAACTCTAAAGTAACAACCACTTTTCGGCTATCTTCCGCGTAACTCTCCCAGGTCTGACGGCCTGGAATTGTTTGCTTCCCTCTAGAACGAATCTCATCCACTGACTTTAATGGAAACTTTTGGGACCTTATTCCTAGAAAATTTCCCATTTCTCTTTCTTCTGAGTTTTACTTCTTTGAGTTTCCTTGTTCCTCTAAATACTGTATTCGAAACTTAGTTGAAATCTCGACCTATGCACACTTGCAATAGGTCTCTTCCACACTCAACTCCTTTGTGAGTGACTTTTCACTCCTTGCGACAACTTTTCTCTTCTTTGAGTAAAACTACGCTACCCCTCGTGAGATTTTGGGTCTCAAAACTCTATCACACACTCCTTGCATACATAAGTTTTGTGTTACCTCTTCTTAGCTTACGAGTCAAAACAGACTCAGTCACACACTCCTTGCAGACACTATGCACACATTGCACTCCCTCAGTGAAGAGAAACAATTGAAATGTATATAATCTTCGCAGTGACTCATACATTCAACTATGCAAATGCGGTCGTGGATACAAGAACAAAAATAATAGATAACTGAAAAATAACAGAAAGGATACCATTCATTCAGGAAGACACATAATAACACACCTTTGGAACAATATTCCTTTGTTATATTCATTCAACTGAAACTTACATGCACTCATGCATTGTTCTTCACTACGCATTAACACATACACTACTAACCAGCTATCTTCTATCAGTAGCCTTCCAACAACAACCACTACTAGGAAACAATACAAGAATTTATAAAAGAGGGGATCGATGAACTTTCCTCCAAGCTAATCTAGTGGTGTCAAATCACAATTCAAAAATGCCTGACTACCGAGGTAGATTACAATGACGGAAATCTACTCTAAATCGGATACAAATCCCTTCTACCATTAACCACTTAATGGTGACCTTATCTCTAGCTTGTGCGAAGGCACAACTTGGATCTTCCATCTTCTCAACATTAAAAGCCCAGATCATGATTTAGATTCTTGAAGGAGAAAATGAGAGGGTGGCGCATATCCCTTCCTCGAATGCGCACCATGCGTGTTATTCAGTTGGCATGTGCTGGGGTGGAAGGATGCTCCTGCATCATACTCCATGGCTATGAAAATCATGAGATCCTACTCATGAGCTTCCCATCTCTGTTGAAATCCATCTGGATCCCAAAATTTCTCATGGAGATCTCTTTCTGTGCATCTTCTTCGTTGTTGCATATTCATCTCCCATGTTTCTCATTCAGATTCCTTTTCTTCCAACTTCTTCTTGCTAACCGCTTTTGTTGTTGACCTCAAAATCACCTTCCTTATCTCCTCAATCACCTCGTCCAACTGATCTGTTGGCTGGTTCTTATTTTTCATACTAACTTATTGCATTTATTCCCTGTTAATGGTTAGATCACATCGATCTCCCATGTTATCTTCCTCATCTCTTGTGACCTTAGCTGGCCACTCCATTGTAGTTCCCCTTCATGCAGGATTCTCATTATTGCATCGTTGCTCACCTTCTTCGTATGAGAAATGTGCTCCTGTCATCTCCGCTCATGTTGGTTCAACCCCAACTTCCTTTCGCTTCTCCTCATGCTGGTATGTCTCCTCTAGCATGGCTATCTCTTGGCATCCACCTTTTGGTTCTGGATTTACCAACCAATCCTCTAGTGCCTTTAACTCCACTTCCCATCGAGTGAGTAAATCAAATGGGTGCACCTATGTTGGGATAGATCTTAGTATTTGTTCCTCCTTCTCCATGTCAGTCTCAACTTACTATCCTTTGGTTGCATCTGCAACATCTGTGATAACCTCTCCTCGACTGCCTTGCAGGACTATCTCGACTCCTCCAATGACTAGAACACTCCTCTGATCCTTCTACTTGGTGATGAAGGTTTCCAACTTGCCATCATATTCATTCATGTGGTTTACAACTCCACATGAATACTCATATGGAGACAAGCTTTCTTCCACCTCCTCTTCATCTGTCAACACCCCTTGCTGACACAAACTCTCAACTGAGCTCATTTCCTCTTCACCCTTGCCCACTTGGAAATTTAGGATGTCTCCTTTGCCCTCCTATAAATCTATGAGATCCACAAATCCCTTCCCATTTCCCACCTAGAAATATATGAGACCTTTTCTAGATATCTTTCCATTATGACTGAGGTTTTAAGCATGCCTCATCCACCTTTTTAACATATGTTTCTTCTCTCTGGCCAACAACTCCTCAATAAGCCACTTGGATATCCTCTTCAAAGGCCACTTGTACATCCAACACACTTTTTCCTCTTCCTACATATTGAATGCTAGCCTCTCCATCTCAGCTCAGATTTCACTAAGCTCCTTTTCCATCTCCTCTTTTCTTTTCTACGAGAAGACTTCTCCTCAACTGAGCTCATAACTTCCAATGACCATCTTGCTTTACCTACAACCAACTTTATTGTTTATCATCTGTTTCACACCTTCCAAAATCTTTAACAGAGTATCATGCTAAGTATCCTTTGTCTATAGAAATCAATTCTAAAATAGCTCTGATACCACCTGGTGCAAACCCCCTTCCCTCCAGAGGGGCTACTCGACCTCCTGGTATTTGGATTGTTTGAAATACTGAGTCAGAGCGACTCCTTGGGTCTCTACGGGCACCCAGAACCAATATACCCACACACACAGGTATTTTTTTCAAGTGACCATGTATATGACTATGGGCTTGTTCTTTTTTGATTCAGACTTCGGGGATATCCCAAATCCTTCCCTCATCGTTTCTCGAAGCGCTCTTCTCCAAGTTTCTGAAATCTGTTGTCCCCACTATGGTTCAAGTTTTGCAACCTTACGATACTCTAGTTTTATCACCTACAAACCTCCAAACTTCTCATTCTTGAACTCTTGGATGTGTTGCTATGTTCTCTCCTCGTGATCCATGATTGCAACCAGTCTGTGATTTTGGACTTCACAATCGTGCCTTTGACAAACCTTCAACTTACTGAACTCCTAAGTATCAACCATTTTCTGGCTATCCTCCACGTAGCTCTCCCTAATATAATGGTCTGGAATGAATCTCGTCCACTGACTTTAATGGAAAATTCATGGACCTTCTTCCTAGAAACTTTCTCGTCTCTCTACCTTCCGAGCTTTACTTCTTCGAATTTATTTGTTCCTATGAATATTGTCTTTGACACTTAATCAAAATCTCGACCTATGCACACTTGCAACCAGTCTCTTCCACACTCAACTCCTCTGTGAGTGACTTCGCACTCCTTGCGACCACTTCTCTCTTCTGTGTGTAAAGCTACACTACCCCTTCTGAGATTTTGGGTCTGAAAAATCTATCACGCACTCCTTGCATACATAAGTTTCATGTTAACTCTTCTGAGCTTATGAGTCGTAACAGACTGAGTCATGCACTCCTTGATGACACTATCAAAACCTTACACTCGCTTAATGAAGAGAAACAATTGAAACTTATTTCATCTTCACAGTGACTCATACATTCAACTATGCAAATGCGGTCATGGATACAAGAACAAAAATAACAGAGAACTGAAAAATAACAGAAAGGCTATTGTTCATTCAGGAAACACATAATAACATACTTTTGAAACAATATTCCTTTTCTATATTCATTCAACTAAAACTTACATACATTCATACACTATTCTTCATTACTCATTAACACATACACTGCTAACCGTCTATCTTCTATCAGCAACCTTCCAACAACAACCACTACTAGGAAACAATGCAATAATTTATACAAGAGGGGCTCAATGAGATTCCCTCCAAGCTAATCTAGGGGTGTCAAATTACCATTCAAAAAATCTTGACTACTGAGGCAGATTACAGTGATGAAAATATGCTCCAAATCAGATACAGATCTCATCTACCATTAACCACTTAAGGGTGAACTTATCTCTAGCTTTTGCAAAGGCACAATTTGTCTCTTCCATCTTGTCAACATTAAATGCCTAGATCATGCTTTATATTCTCAAAGGACAAAATGAGAGAGTGTGCCTCTCCCTTCCGAAAATGCACACCACGCGTGTTAATCGACTGGTGCCTGTTGACATGGAGCGATGCTCTTGCATCATATTTTATTTTAGTAGTTGTGAAAATGTTCATATCAACAAAATCTAATATCAAAATAACAATATCATATTGTTGTGGAAAAAATTATGAAGCGAAAAAGAAACTATAGATTTAAAATCTAACAATATCTTATAATTTATAAAGTATTTGTTTTTTAATTATTTTTTTATTAACCCCGTGTTCATATAAACCACATCAAATAATTGTTTTGGAAAAAATTGTGAAGAGAAGAAGAAATTGTGCATTTAATAAATGTAACAATATCTTTGAATTTATAAATTATTATCTCTTAATTGAATTTCAATTAACCAATTACAAGGAGTCACACAAAGAAAAAATTTTAAGTATTAGATCATGCAATGTTTGTCAAAACCAAACCTACATTATGGATCTAAGTTGAATCACAATAACAATTTCAACATAAAAATAAAATACTAAACATCCTTGCAAAATTTAAAAGTGTTAATACATGTCCATAAACTACTAGAAACAAAAATAAAATCTAAAAAGAGTTACCAAATTAAAAAATATTAATAGGAATATTTATTATATTAAATATCTTAAAGTAGTATTGAATTAATATGTACTCTTTGAATATTAATGGGAAGTAAGATCATTTTCATTTATTACATTAAATGTTTTAAAATAGTCTTGGATTAATATGTGTTGGAAGATTTCATAATGAGTCTCTATTAAAAACAAATTCCAATGCTTTTCATACGTGATCTATCATCCACATAATATATATTTTTCTTTTATAGTGTATGAAATAGTTAAAATGAAATATTCATAAGGATGTCCAATAACTTTACCAAGTCCATAAAATTT
The DNA here is from genome assembly GCA_900067695.1 of Picea abies. Lineage (NCBI taxonomy): Eukaryota > Viridiplantae > Streptophyta > Pinopsida > Pinales > Pinaceae > Picea > Picea abies. Next base: position 6,882 of record CBVK0100852785.1, read on the forward strand.
TGACAAGCCATTTCCCATTACCACATTCAATGATGATGAACTTTAGATATATATTGAATGATGTAACATTTAATGTTGGATATTAATGCTTAACTTGGAGCCAACATTAATACACCTTCATCTACGATCATCCACCTTATTGTAATATAGACTCAATATATTGCACCTGAGTGGACCTAATGGTTAAAAACATATGTTTCCTCCTAAGAAGTTACAAGTTCAAATATAAAGAGTAAACCGTAAAAATATATTATTATTATTTATTTACAAAGTTTTTTCTTATTAATCCCTAAATAATAATAAAACATAAATATAATAATTATACATATCTTCACATTTATTAAAATATATTTTTATTATTTCTTTTTATTAAAATAAATAAATAAATATTTTGACATTTTAATTATTCAACTATAGTCAATCTCTAATTAAATAAAATATAATTATAATAAATATACATATCTTAGCATTTATCCATAACCAATTTCTAATAAAATAAAATAAAATAATAATAAATATACATATTTTAGCATTTATTCATTGTTATTATAAAATAAGTTAAGATTGAAAATTTAAAAATAAATTTAATACCCATTACTTATTACCCTTCAGTCCATGGAAAATGCTTTCTAGAAAGTTATGTTTATATATGGTAAGGAAGAAATTTCTATAAAGTTAGGTTTATATATGATAGTTGTATACTCAAACATTTACATATACATTATTATCCCAGAAAAATACAATGAAACTAAAATTATAGGAAATTTTTTTTTAAATCATTCAAAATTTGTACTAGTTTTCATTAAACTTATATTAAGATCAGATCATATACATACTTAATTCAGTGCTCTATTTCATTAATTTTATTATGCAATAATAAACAAAAGCATGAAGCTAAAAACCAAAGGTTCTCAACCTAAACTGCAAAACATGCCAAACCAAACACTAATATTGCATCTTAACAATCTCAGCTCTGCAAAACATGCCAAACCAAACACTAATATTGCATCTTAACAATCTCAGCTCAGGACAACGTGATCAACCAGTCCTGCCACATAGAAAAATAGAGAAACCAGTGTCTCGAAAAAAATAGAGAAATATAACAGTTGAATGACTGTTTAAACAATAAAAAAGGCAGGAGGCCTTGAAAATATTCTCGAGGATTAACTGACCTAGAACGGGCAGATTCCTCTTTTACAGATTTTGCAACGCACTCCCATAGCAGTAGGAGCTTCGCAGGAGTTGGCCTTCCCAGGGTTGGCCTTCCCGTATGCACTGAAAAAGAAATTACATAAATCCCACCAATGGGTGTCATTCTGCACGACATACATAACTATTTCGTAAGATCAAGCAAAACAATATATGGGATGCACAAACCCATAGTTAGTTCACAATTTCCGAAGGTGATTCCTTCATCACCTTTTGTTCTCTTGGCCATTGCAGTCATCACCGTAGCCAAAATCACAACATGCATCACAACCTTGGCCATCACCATTCTCAATGTCTCGTGAAAACCCTGATATGGTGATACTTATTACTGATTACCTTGTTTTCTCGATCGTCCGTCTACAACTACAACTTGTATCCAAAGCTATGTATATATATGAATTCAGAAGCTGTCCATCTATTCCTATTTCATGGGAACAGAGCGTTTTGAGGGAAGGAGATGAAAGTCGTTCATAACTAAATATATACCTTTATTTATAGTTTGAGTGGGCCTAATGATTAAGAACATGTGTTTCCTCTTAAGAGGTCACGAGTTCAAATCCAAAGGGGGTAGGGTATGTATACCTCCATGGACTTTACCAATCAAATCTCTGGGCGGAGAGGGTCCCTTGTCCCATAAACAAGGGTCTCTCATACACCAATTAGGTGTCTAGCTTGGTTGTGACCTTAAAAATGGATTATTATTATTATTATGTATAAGATGTACTTTTTATTTGGTTAAAGTGAATTTTTAAAATTGCTATTATTAGAAGTTGTTTGAAAAAAAAATATATTTATTCAATGTAGAAGCATATAAATGTAATTTTTAAAGTTTAGTGGCAATACTAAATCATATCATTGACTTATTTAAAATTAATGTTAGAAATGTGTGCATTAGTTTGGAATTTTTAAATTTTTCTAGGTGTTACCACCCAAACCTTCATTTATTGTGATAAAGTCTTAAAGCACAGGCAAGGCTTTAAAGGAACTAAAAGGGACCACCCACTATCACCATAGTAGCACTCTCTCTCACTTTAAGCTAGTGCTCTTCCAACACAAGGGGGTGGGGATATCCCCCCTTAGTTTTTTCAAGGTCTTGCTTGTGTATTAGGATATTATCACACGTGAGGTTTGGGTGGTTACATTTTGGTGTCGTTGTTGGGGATAAAGTCTATTTCCCATATTTAGTAGAGATGGCTACAATGATGTGATGAGAAGACTTGTTTGAAGATTTAGCATTCTCATCTAGTGACTCTGTTGGTATTAAGAGATATGAATGAAGTGGTGAAATGATCCATGAAAAGGTGCAACATTTCATCTCCAAGAGGTGCCTCATCATCCAAAGGGTGTGACATCTCATGAAAAGGTGTCATATCATCATCAAGAAGCCCAAAACGCCACATACACACACACACACACACAGACACATACATATATCTCATCATCAAAAGGTGCAATGCCCCATCATCCAAGTGAAACATCCCATCACCAAAAGGTACCATCATCAATGGAAAGGTGCCATATCATCTCTCCAAGTGCAACATCTCAAGAAAGGGTCCAACGTCCTCTAGAGAAGATGGAACATCCCATCAACATGCGACATCCCATCATCAAGGAGCTCAAGGTCACACCCCATGTGTGTTATGGTGTCTCGTCAATGGAGTCAGGTCATCAAAAGGTTCAACGTCCTCCTAGGAGTGTAGAACAACATCTCTCGAGTGGTGGGGACTACCCCCATAAAGGTGTGCTAATAGCCCTTCAATATCCTCCAAAGGGTCAAGTGTCAACCAAGCATGTGGCTATGTTCAATCCATTGTTTGAGGAAGGGCTCATGTGGTCTAATGCATGTCTAATGCATCATAAGGACTTGAGGCAAGGTACAAAATCCAAACACAACATATAAAATGAATCATATCAATACAAAATCCATTAGATAGATCTCACAAAGTATCCTCTTAAAACTTCGTACTAACTTACAAAGTTATACAATTTGCCAAGTCTAGGTATGGGAGGATCATTATTTACCCCTATCAAGTGTGTCAACATTCATGCTAAGAATTATGTCCCAAGGAACCCATCAAGGAGTATGTGAAATGGTATGTGGTATGGATTGGGGTTTACTTCATGGGGTGGATGTCATTGACATGCAAGGCCATGTATGATAGATAGTCATCCTCATGAGTGCCTTTGTAGAGGGAGCACTTAGGCAATGAGGTACCCTTTCCTTGGCACTATGCCTTTCTAAACCCATGTTTTCTTTTTTCTTTATATCTTTAACCTTTTTTGGCTTTTGACATTTCATATGCTAAGTCCTTTTGTAAGATATGTGTTATCGCACAGTTTGTAGCTAAGTAAAAAAGGCTAAAGAATAGAGGCCAAACTGGCATAACAGGAACCTACCCCACCCAATGTCACCTCAATGGGGAG
>CBVK0100852786.1:0-10514 GCA_900067695.1 Picea abies
GCCCCCCCTCCCATGCCTGCCTTCCTAGTGACAAAGAGTTTTTTAAGAATGCATATTTTCACAGTTTATAATCATGGTAGTTAGTTTTTGGAAAAGAATTGTGTCAGAGAATTGAAACAATGGGAGTGTTTCAATTCTTTGACACAATTCTTTTCCAAAAAACTAACTACATAGAGAAAGTTGTAAAGCGCATGTCAATCAAGGTGGATTACCTACACACATTAAATTTCCCATTTGGTAATTAAGCATAAGCATGGAAGTTCCATTTTTGTAGGATATTGTTTGCACTAACCACTAGTTAGTGCTTTGTTGACTAACTTGGACACTTATGGACATCATACATGCATTTACCCATATTTATTTAGATCTCCTACAAGGTACTCGATGATTATATTTTTATCTACTTGACAAATCCTTGCTTTTTTCCCCAAGGAAACCTTGCATCGAAACCTTAGAGATGTTCTCCATGTTTTGTAGATTGTAGCAAGTGTAAACTCGTTGGCTCTAGTTGCATCTAACCCATTTGGGACATCGAGTGAGGCACTCAACAGAGGAAATGAGTGTGGAGAATCGACCTCGAAACCTCCTACATGAAGCTCATTTCACACAAGCACTTGAGGTAGTTCACTAGGCTTTTTTTCGAAGGAAAACCTTGCAAGGAAACCCTCAGGCACTTCCCCACATCTTGCAAATGATACCCAATATAAACTCATCAATGTTGATTGCTTGACTTGGTAGGGACATTGAGTGAGGCACACAACAAAGAATGCTAGACTGAGAGATCAACTTTGAGACTTCTTACATGAAATGCAAACCACTAAACCACTCAAGCTATCTCACTAGACTAAGTGACAACTTATTGTTTTTCCTTCAAAAACGATATATTACTGCTAGAAATGAATGTGACAAACTTCTCTAAAAGAAAGTTTTCATGGTAAAATAAAAAAAAAAAAAGTTTTCATGGTAAAATAAATAAAAAGTTAACCACCTAAAAAAAACTAGGTTGTACACACCTTTACCCATTTCTTTATAGACCTGGTAGGCTCTCTCCATAGATTTTCCAACCTGTAACATCTTCGAGTTGCATACATCTTTTATTAATGACTAAGATCCTAGTATAATCTTTATTATTTTTTAAAAAAGAAAGAGGATTCCATTCCAATGAGGTCCTTTTTACGTTTTATTCACACATGGTATCATAACATTTCAATTGCAGAATATATTTTCCAACAACGATGGAAACACTCATCTTAAGAACCATGGAAACACTCATCTTAAGAGATAAGGTTTAGAGTTGGGAATAAAAGTCTTTGTGATCATGTAAACAAGCACCGAATTTCAATAAAAAGGAAGATCCTTTATGTCTATGACACTCAAATGGCCCTCGTCCTTTGGAGGGTCAAAGGGTTAACGTGACTTAAAAGTTTGATCTCACCACAGAAAGCTTGATTATATCAGCAAAGGTCCCGAATTTCAATAAAGCATAAGATGCGCCAACCTAAAAACACAATACCTGCATAGGGAGGGTTGCAGACGAACCTGAGCCATGTGCTTGAGCAAATTGCTCGTCTAATTATTCTAAATCTGAATATGTGAAAAAGAAAGAAAGAATAATAATATCTGGTAGCCGAAACAAATGGGAATAAGTAACTAGCATTGGATGCCATGGCATCCATGGCAGGAAAACCTAGTTTAAAAGGAAGGCCTGTGAGGCGAAGGGGGCCTCAGAGAGACTGGCTTTCGCTTTGCTGCTTGCTTGCGTTACACGCTACATTTATTTTCTGTTGTCTGATTGGTTTCGCCATGGCGAAGTTTATGCCTGCGAATAAGTTATCTTCTCTCAGATCTCTGTTAAGCGACCTTGACACGGCTCACATTTGGTATGCACTTTCACATTCTCTAAATATTTTATTTCAACAATTGCAGTATGTGTTTTCGGATAGGTTAGGGTTTTGTATACATGTGAAACAGAGAATTCAAGAAAACATCACGATTTTCTTTTTTCTTAAATTATTTTCTGTAGGAAACAGAGGAGTTATGTAACGTCAGTGGGCGGAGCGGCGAGTTCGCAGGCCGGCGGTGGCAGCGATGGAGTGATACCGGAGGTGGCGTCGCTTCAGCAGTCTAAAGCAGCAGGCGAGAAAGAACATATGGAACGGAAAAATAAGAGTTTCTGGATGCGGGATCCCGCCACCGGGGACTGGATTCCGGAGGATCACTTCGGCGAGACCGACACTGCAGATCTGAGAGCGAAGCTCCTCTCATCCAGAAAGTAGAAGATGACATACAATATATGCTGCAAAATGTAATAGAATAATAGATATGCTCTGTAACTGCAAATCTTTTTCTCTACGGGAATGAAAAAATCAAGATCAAGAAGCTTCCGTTTGTTTGCAGTTTTTAAATTTCATCTATCTGCGATGCTTCGAACAATGGTCGAGACCAAGTATGGCGGGGGTGATTTAATTGAAAAAGGCTTAAGCGGCGGGACAGATGAGTATGGAACATTTAAAACCCTATTTAACTGTTGTAATTAAACTCTAGTTGAGAACATAGTTACCACGTTCGAGTTCGAATTCGAATTCAATACGAAAAAATTCAATTGCTTAAAAATTTAATATGGAAAAATTTAGGAGTATACATTTTATAAATACTTAAATATAAAAAAAATTCAATTTTTTTAAAATTTATAATATTAAAATGAATAATCATTATATTCCAAACTTCAAAGATTTTTCAAAATTTGTTTTCAATGTTGTTATGTAAACTATAAATAATTTTCTTTTAAAACCCCATACATATAAGTTTATAAGTTAAGAGTTTATTAACTTCAAATATAAAAAGGTGAATTAATAAAACACTACCATAATCATCATAAATGGATTGATATTCTTTGAAGTAAATCCTTATATACGAGTTCATTCAAAATTCACCAGAAATAAAGCTCTTTACCTATAGATGGGAGTCCACATCATAACAAAACCTTAACCTTAATCCTGCACTCACTACTTTTTGTAGTGGGCCAAAACTCTATTGCTATCGTCCAAAACATGTTTTAAGGTTTTCAGAATAGATTGAATTTTTAAATTTCTTAACTGTTCAAAAGTGGTTCTGTGTATGTTCTGTGTATATATTTCACACCTCTCACTACTAAATAAAAGTGGTTCTGTGTATATATTTCACACCTCTCACTACTAAATAAATTCGTTATGGATTGGGTAGAGCTAAAATATAAATACTATAACTGAAGGACATATGACAAAAGCGGGTAAGCCATGATGGGAGATTGAGTTGGAAAGATGTATTAGATTGAGTTCAAGTTTTAGGGGCTTAATTTTTTTTTTTCAGTAAACCCCAAAATTCGGGTATGATTAAATTTTTGAATTTTTTTTTTATCAATTTCACTTAATTTGGTAATTATGGCTGAGACAAAATTTTATAGGAAAATCACTTTCCCAATGCTAAAGAGTGGTAATTATGGTTGAGACAAAATTTCATAGGAAAATCACTTTCACAATGCTAAAGAGTTGTTGTGAGTTGTTTTCCTGTTTTCTAGAAGTTTAAATAACTTTGGAGAAAGTATACTAAAAAATTTGTGTTTTTTTTTAAATTGGGTATATTTTTCAAATTAATTTTGTTTAAAATTTGGTAAAAAAATTAAAGGAATTATTAAAATTGTATATATAAATTGTTGAGATTGTACAATTCAGAAAATAAAATATTTAAACTTATCCAATTTGTGTTGTTAAAAAATCACAAAAGATAAAATTTCATAAAAATAAAAACAAACAATGAAATACTTTAAAATGATTAAATCTCAAAATAATAATAAAAACATATATAACCAATACATTTCTATTATCACACTAGTGTCCAATACACGACCATGAAATGGTGATAAAGGAAAAATGTATTTAATAATTCAAATGGTTTCTTATTCATGGAAATGTGGTTTACATACTTTTATATTTATCTAAATAAAAGGAGCAAGGTTGGTTAATAATAAAGAGATTAATAAAGGAGCAGGGCTAACAAAGAGTCCCTACTATGGTGGAAACCCAACTAAAACTAAGGAGGAGGTAGCTCACAACTAAAAAACCAAACAGTGGAGCAACTAAAACTTAAGAACAAACACTGGATTGATATTTAGCTGATGAATACTCCCCACTAGCGCAACCTCCATTGCTAGTGTTCTAGATTTACAGGATGTCGGCCCTGCTGCTAATAAAATATATCCCGCCAAAACCCATTCAAAAATCCACTCCCTGGTTCATCGTCCCCCCCATTCAAATATATCTTGTGTAGGTATGTCTCCTTTTTGCAATCATCCACTTTTTGTCACTACTTATTCATATAAAAGTGTGTAAACCACATTTCCATGAAATAGTGTGTAAACCACATTTCCATATTTATATTAAATCCCAAAATAATAATAAAAACATATATAACCAATGAATTTGTATTATCACACTAGTGTCCAATACATGACCATGAAATGGTGATCACGTGAAAATGTAATTAATAATTCAAATGGTTTCCTATTCATGGAAATGTGGTTTACGCACTTTTATATTTTCAACCACTCAATGGAATTCTTATTCAACTCTCTTAGTCGATTGTCAATTGACTGTCAAAATATATAGAGGTGTTATGGACCTCCATAGCCAATTTTTCCAACACCCCCCATTAGCACAACGCTTCAAAGATTCAAGAGATGAAATTACTTCTATTCACCTCCCCCTCACACCATACTTGCATCTTCCTGAAGCCTAAGCATAGCCTAAAGTTTCACAAACTTAGTTGATAGAGGCTTTGTAAAGATATAAACAACCTGATCATCTATCCTACACTGGGGTTTCACCTTGTTGACCAATATCTTATCATGTTCATTCATAAAGTGGGGTTTGAAATTGTGAAAAGTAAATTCAAATTATTGTACTTATTGGTGTTAGGTACCAGATGTATTATAATAAGTAAAAAACATAAATATTGTAGCAAATACCAGTAGAGCAACAAAATGTAGAAAACCACAACACCAAAAATGATACCTTTATTGATAGGAAGCAGTGTTTACTTGCCTCTTTTAGCGGGAAAACTCCAACATATCAAGGCTTTATTAAAATAATTCTAAAAAAAAAAAAATTCTCATGCCTCCTACTCTATTTATACTAATTCTATCTTCTAAAGAATGTTCTAGAGGAAGATTTTTCTAGAAGTGAAAGATTCTATTAAGTCTTCTTACAATAGACTTGTTCACATTATTAAATAGTTCTTATTAACTAATGTTGGCCTTTATTACATGGAAAATATACTATTATACCTACGTGAAGGGTTAGGGAGGTTACATCCCTAACATTTCCTCCCCCTTGAAGAAAAACCTTATCCTCAAGGCTTGAGATGAGGAAATTGTTGTAAAATCGTGGCTAGTTCCCAGGTCTTATCTTCTAGAGTTGTATCTTTCCACTGAACTAACACTTCCTTGATGGAATCAATACTCTCATTGGTCTAAGACTGCTTGTGGCTGCAACCAAATGGAACCTTCTTCATCCAACTCAGGGAGACTAGTTTGAGTTTGGAACTTAGTTCCAATCACTTTTTCTAAGCATGAGACATGAAAAACATGATGGAGCTTAGAATGATTGGGCAGAACTAAATGGTAGGGCACAATCCTCACTCACTTGAGAATTGTACAAGGACCATAAAATTTAGGAGCTAGTTTTTGACCGTTTTCAGCTTTGAGTGAAGTATGCTTATAAGGTTGTGAATGAAGAAACACTTGGTCCCCTTCAACAAATTGACATCTGAAATGACCTTGATCTATTTGTTGCTTCATGTAATTCTGATCCATGACCAAACTTTCTTTGAGGGTACAGAGAATGGTTGCTTGGACTATAATATTTTTATCAACCTATTGAACCTGGGAGATACTTGGTGTGTATGAGAGAACCAATGGTGGATTTTTTCTGTAGATTTCTTCAAAAGGAGTCATCCGAGTATCGATATGGTAAGATGCATTGTACCACAATTCAACTAGGGGTAACCACTGAATCCACTAATTTTTTCTATCGGATGCAAAACACCGCAAATATGTTTCCAAAAACTTGTTGACGACTTCAGTTTGGCTATCATTTTGGGGATGATAGGTAGTGTTGAGATGCAATTGGGTTCCCTAGAGCCTGAAAAATTATTGCCAAAAATTGCTGGTGAAAGTTGGATCACGATCAAAGACAATAGAAAGATGCATGCCATGAAGCTTGAATATATTATCCTTAAAAATTCGAGCCACTGTGTATGCGGTGAATGGGTGTTGAAGAGCACAAAAATGAACATATTTGGAAAGATTATTTACTACCACCATGATGACTGAATTATTACCCTATTTAGGTAGGCCAACAATGGAATCCATAAAAATATCCCTCTAAATAGCAGGGGGAATCAGAAGTGGTTGGAGTGTTCCTAGAGATTTGATTGTTTCTCCCTTATTGCGTTGATATGTATCACATTCAAACACAAAGGTGTGGATGCCATGTTCCATACCATCCCAGAGAAAAGAACGTTTGACCCATTCATAGGTTTTGGTAAGCCCAAAATTTCCAGCTGTGGGTGAAGCATGAAGCTTAGAAAGCACCATGGATTTAAGTTGTGGCTGTTTGGTTAAATACAAATGAACTTTGTAGTGAAGCTCTTAATTGTGCCATGATTACCCTAGAGAATGTTGAGAATGGTGTTACAATTGTTGGATCGGGTGAGAAATTTTGGGGTCTTGCAACCATTTCTGGTGAATAGTTTGGAGTCAATCTGGTACAATGAAGGAGAGGGAAAAGAGAGACCCTTCTTCTTCATTCTTCCTGGAAAGCATGAACCATATTTTATTTTCTCTTCTTGTAAATGATCTCATAATCATATCCAAACAACTTGGTCACCCATTTTTGTTTCTTTAGTGATGAAATTCATTGTTCGAGAAAATATTGAGGCTCTGATGATCAACTTTAATTTGGAAGTGTTTCCCCAATAGATAAGGACGCTAGAGATCCACTACATGAATAATATCCAACATTTCCTTTTCATAGATTGATTGGCCTAAATGTCTCTCCAAAATTTTTAGGGTGAACCCAATCCTTCATAGATTCAATTTTCCCAGGATCCACCCGTACGCCATCCTTGCCGAAAATATGACCCATGTACTCTACTTCCAAAGCTCCAAATGAATATTTAGACTATTTGAGGAAAATTTTGTGCTGATAGAGTAGATAGAGAACTGGATCCACATGGGAGAGATGTGATTATTGAGTTTTACTATATATGAGACTATCATCAAATAAAATTAAGACAAAAAGACGGAGGAAAGGATGGAAAACATGATTCATGAGACTTTGGAAAGTGAAGGGAGCATTACAAAGTCCAAAGGGCATGACCAAGAAATCATAGTTACCCTCACGAGTTCTAAATGCAGTCTTGGGAATGTATTCCTAGGACTAGAGGAATGGAATGATCATGAACACCTCTAGAAGGGGGAATTCCATGGGGAGTGGTAAAAATAACTTAGTGTTGGGAGAGGATAGATTGGAGTTCATGATGCACAGAGGGTGTCTCAACTACTTGAATGGAATGGAGTTGGGAAATGATGCTCAAATGACCTTTTTTGAGGATCTTTTCCATTCGATGAGAACCGATGATCTCAGGGGAGCCTATTGTGATGACTTGGAAATGATATTGTTGTTCCTCATGTTGAAATTGCATGGTTAATTTCTTAAAATCCATGAGGATGGGGCCTAGAGTGCTTAACCATTTAACATTGATAACAATTTCACAAGTGCCCATGTCAATAGAAAACATATGATATTTCAGGTGGTACTAACCAATATGTAGGTGCACACTTTCACAACACCCATCACATTTCATGGAACCACCATTAGCAATCATGATTTGAAAATTGTTGACGACACGAATATATAAATTGATTTCCTGGGAAATGTGGTGGTGAATAAAATTATGGGTGCTACCACTGTCAATAAGGATTATGAATTTCCTACACTTAAAGTAGCCAATGAGCTTGAGGGTTTGGGGAGTAAAGAAGCTAGTCAGGGTGTGCAACGAAATCAACGGTTCAATTTCTAGTAGATCAATGGGCGAAGTAGTATCATCTATTGGGGGTATCTCTTCCATAGGGGAAGCTTCAGCCTCCTCATCATCAAGATCTTCATAAATTTCCATAAAAATATTCTACTCCTTACACTTGTGCTTGAGAAAATATTTGTCATCACAATTATGGAAAAGACCCTTGAGTTGGCATTCAACCATTTCTTCTCAAGTTAATTTATGGACATTGAGAGGGATGTCATGAGGTGTAGGATTGATAGGTCAAGGGAAGGGAAGAAAATATGGTTTTCTATTCTAGTAAAAGACAACTTGTTGTTCTTCTTTAACATGTTTAGTAGCTTCCAACCAAGTCTTGGGGCGATCCATGAGGACCTTGGAACATATCTCATCCTTTATGCCACTCATAAAACATTCACCGAAGAAGGAATCAATTAGGTGGGGGGGATGCAGGGTATTGTGGGGTATTAAAAGGGGTATCTAGTAAAAATATGTTTTTTTTTAATTTATTGGGGGGATTTTTGGAGGTATTTATCAATATCTAGTGAAATTAGGGGTGTTCTTTAATATCCTATGAACACATGTGCTATTTCATAGGCTCATTGAGTGAAGGCCTTATGCTATCCTGCAATAAAAAATATTCACAACATTATCTTGTACTAAGTGTCTCAATTATTGAGCATGAAGTTCCACATGATTCATCTTTCTATGTGCAATAGGGTTCCTTGCAACCTGTATCACACTTTGATTGTCAAAATATACCACAATTGAAGTCTTGAATAGAAATCCAAGTCCCCCCATTAGATGTTAAATCCACTCCATTTTTGTCCCAAAATTCACTGCACCATGATACTATGCTTCTATGGTCAAAGGACAAACCACCTTCTATTTTTTACAAGACTGAACTATGTGTTTGGAGCCAATACAAAATACATATCTAGATGTAGAATTCCTATCATTGCCATCTATGGCTCACTCTAAGTTGGTGTAACTAACTAATGAGTTCACTTTATCACTATAATACTTTAGACCAAGTTGGAAAACTCTTTGTATAATGAACAATTTATTTTGTGTCATAAAGGTGACTTTGTTACAAATCCTACATAAACCAATAAATGGCATTAAAACAAAGGATATCAGGTCAGTTGTGAATTAAATAGAAAAAAGGTTACCAAAAAACTATTGATAGAGTGTAGCATTGACTCTTGGAGAATCACATGCCTTGGTTAGCTTCACTCTCGACTAATAAGGTGTATCACATGGTTTATAATTTTTTATTTTGAACCTATATAAAATACTGGTTGAGAAATAAAAATACCATCATCCCTTTATAAGAATTGGATTCTCAAAATGAAATGCAATAGACCAAGGTCAATCATCTCAAATGTATATATTAATGTTTATTCAAAACCAAATTAAATCAACATTGCTTCTAGTAATTATTAGGTAGTCAACATATAATGAAACAATCAATGTGCCACCATTTACATTCAATAAATAGATAATATGATTTGATTCACAATGTATGAAATCAAGATTAAGAAAAAATGTTCAATATTCTCATACCATTCCTTGGGGACTTATTTCAAACCATGCAAGGATTTCTTCATTCGACACAAAAAACTACCATCCTTTTTAAAACTGGGGGGTTGCCATATAGATTTATTTAGTGATATTTCCATGTAGAAAATCAGTTTTGACATCCATCTAATGTACCTCCCATCCAAACTGAGTAGCAAGTGAAATAATCAATCAAACGAAGTTGATCTTTGCAACTTAGGCACATGTTTTAGTGTAGTCGATTTCTTCATGCTAAGAAAATCCCTCAGTTATCAAATGAGCCTTATTTATTTCAACAACACCTTCATATGTGAATTTGGTCTTGTAAACCCATCGACACTTCACCATATTCTTTCCTTGCAGTCGAGGGACTAAATCTCATGTTTTATCCTTCATCAATGAATGATATTCATTAGCCATGAAATTCTCCCATTTAGGTCAAGAGTGTACATCTACTTATGTATATAGATCACACACCTCCAAAACACATGCCCTTAGAGAAACACTACCAAACTGTTTATGACTTCTAGTTTTTCTTGAGTAATTAATATCCCCTAAATCAATTGATATGGATTATGTTGAGAATGAAATGAGATATTAAAAAAAAATTAATAGAAAAGAACATAGAAATACCGTGAAACCCAAATTCTATTAAAAAATAACAGAATATTGTAGACACAAACTGGATAGAATGGTGGTAGCTTATCTTTGGAGAGAAAGAGATGTTGGCTCCACTTCATTCGCAACAAGATTTACATCACACTCCATTGCATTCTTAAAGGACCTTCTTCACCTAGATTATATATGAGAGTGAGAGGAGAATAATTCTCATGATGCATGTGGGATAAATTGGTCTA
>CBVK0100852787.1:0-10514 GCA_900067695.1 Picea abies
ATAATAAAAAGGAAGGACCTGGCAATTTCTATGGTGGACGTAGCCCACACTGGGTGAATCACGTATATCTTTATCTCTGTTGTATTGTGAATATTTTGTGTTTTATTTCTGCATTTGTTTTATTTTATTGCTCCATGATCTTGTTTTTTGTAACACCTTGGAGGGCATGTTCATTGTCTTTGCAGGACTTTGCTTGGTGGACAACTTTGGAGGAACAAGCCTAGATTGGGCTTCCTTGGGGCATGAAGCCAACATATTGGATACCATGGAAAACACATCGAATGATGATGGTAGCTTTTGAAGTCTTGTAAGACACCTTGGATGACCTCACCTAAACCCTACAAGAACAACATTTTTCCTTTGGAGGTCAAAACGTCACATTTGGAGGGCTTGACATCACCCTAGGGATAGGGTTTTGGTGGTGATGATGGACACTTGGAACCTTTGATGGGAAAATCACTTGCAGTGAGGAGGAGACCTTGTCTTGAGGACACATGGCCTTTGGAGGCCTAGCGCCATCTCCTTCAGCCCCAACGACTTGACCAAAATGCCAAAGCGTAACTCATTAAGGAGATGTCATCATATTTAGGGTTTTTCTTATGTGCAATTTTAAAATTGCGTTGTAAAGGGGAAAAGTAAGGGTGGTTGACCCCCTACTTTGTGTTTTACCCTAAATTTAAGTGGACAAACAATTTTTAGAAGATTTGTGTAAATAAGGATCATTTCTATTTCATTTTCATTATAGCTCTCTCGTTTGGAGAAGAGACTTGGCTGAAATTTGCGCTCTCTTTGGGAAACTTGGATATCTCTCTCTTGTGCAAATGTATTTTGGTGATCTCTCTTACTATATTTTGAAGCTAAGGTGGTACGTACCTATTGGAGGCTTACTCTCTTACTTTGTGGTGGAGTTTACTTGGTGAACTAGTGTTTTATATTCCATTTCTCTTGGAATTGGTAAGAAAAATATGAAATTTTGTTAGTTCTTCTTTCTTGTTTCATAGTGTTATTGGTTGAAACCCTAGGAGTAAAGTGCATACACCCTCCATCAAACTTCATCTCATTGCTAGTTGATAAGTCATTTTTGGACAAGGTTGCTAGGAGGAGTACAAGTGTGTACACCCTCCTAGATTTACTTAAGTTTGATTTGCATGCCCTGGGGAGTAAAAGGAATTACACCCCTAGGGATATTGTGGATCTAATTCTTACATCCAAGACTCCATTTACCCATATTTTAAAAGACACTAATCTGATTTTTGCATTGGAGAAAAACAATTGCTTGCATTGGGTAACATAATTTTATGAGATTTTCAAATTGTTTGAAGTAGAATCAATTCTATGCTCTAATAGCTTGCTTGAGCCACTAGGGCATATTCTTTTTGCACGGATATTTTATTTTTGTCATAACTTAAAGCTACAACCATTAGGGTTGCAAAAAACCACTCTATATCTTTGAATTTAATTCGCATTTCAACCGTGGAAATTTGCTAGTAAGCCATTAGTATCATTCTACTGCTAATTGGTGATTTTTTTGTCGGATTACTTGCTTGTTTTAGTGGTTGAAACTTGCTTCTATAGAAAATATTTGCTACATCCATTTAGATGTTACAAACATACTTTGAAAACATCATACAACAACCCTCTAATACCACTAAAGTTTGTGCTAAAGTATTGGGAATTAATATACATGTTTTTTGCTTCATCTCTCAATAAATCTTTAATGATTTGAGTGGTTAAATCTGCAATAATTAGCTTTATTCCTTGCTGATATATATTCTTGTTTTCTGCTGTAGTTTTGGACAACAAGCTTAAATTTATTGTCCACTTATTCTTTGAGCGTGTATACTTGTTTCTTCTTGTGTCTCGGGAAGGTACAACTATCTTCCGCAAGTACTCAAGCACTTGAAAATCATTAACCATCTCCGAGACTTGTTTCCAAGCCATTCTCCACTTAGTAGTTTGACCTATAGGGGTATCACTTCCATAATTCCAAGCCATTCTCCACTTAGTAGTTTGACCTATAGGGGTATCACTTCCATAACCTTACTTTCCATCTCATTTCCCCCTAGGATCACTCGGGATTCCCCCCTTTGTAGGATTTCTCCTTCACTAAAGCCAATGGAGGTTTTATCTAAGGTGACAGTGGGTAGACTCTCCCACAGTTATCGCCATCTCGTGGATTGGGTTGGGATTTTCCCAACCTACAGTTTGTGCGATAACACATATTACACCAAAGAAACTTGAGGAGGTTAGGAAAATGGATGCCAGAAAGGGGCGGCTTAGAGCACCCAACCAGTTAGATGAGAACACTAAGAATGAATTAAGGAAGAAAGAGTTTTTGACATATCGAAGAAGAAATAGAGCTCTGGTTCATCCACCAAAATCTCTAGTCCCTCCACTGCAAGAAAAAGAGGGCCCACCTTAGCCAATAAATGAAGTTCCTCTGCCGATTCCTCCACCGCTGATGCACAAATTTCTCCCAAAACCCTTTCCATCCAATGAAGAAATTCAATTGAATATATATTTTCCTTCCATGATTGGGAAGATGCATATATCAATGCTTGTAGTTGAGTTGTGTAAGATCCCATCTGTAAGAAGAGAAGTTTTGAAGGCGTTGAAGGTACCATATGAGGCAGAAGATCCTCTTGTAATTCTAAACACCATGTATCATGGACAACAAAGGGAAGATAACCCTCCTTTCTATCTTTCTTTGGGTGTGAATGGTCTCTAATTGAATAACTATATGTTAGATTTTGGGGCCTCAACAAATGTGATGTCTTTGATGGTCATGAAACAACTTTGTTTGAAGATAACCCTCCCATATGGAAATGTGTGCGACATTGATTCGAAGAAGGTGAAAGTGTATGGCCTCATAGAATACGTGGAGGTGTATTTACACGATTTCCCTCATATCAACCTCATTATGAACATAGTGGTGATTGGCATTTCGGATGCTTGGGGCATGCTTTTATCAAGAATTTGGGCCGCCACCCTTGGTGCTTTTATCAACATGGATCTCACTCACCCACATATTCCTATGGGGGATGTTGCCTTCGAGATTCTGTATAGATAACAGGTAGTCAAGAAGCATGTGATGGATATATACCACCCTCATTATCACAGTTATTATGATCTTTATGTGCCTCAACAAATCATTGAATATGATCCTCAGGATCTGCCCTTTGCACAAGAAGATTGCATAGATACATTGCTTCCAAGGATGGACAAATGCAAAGAGAATCTTGCAAAATTCCAAGGAAAAGAACCAAGATCCATCAAAATACTCAAGAAAGATGAAGCTAAGAAAGATAAAGAGAGAGAAAAGGCTATTAAGGATATAGTCAAGGAAGAACCACCTTCACAACCTTACATTGAAAACATACCTTATATTAACTTTAGTGAAGGAAACTTTGCACTCATGTGGGATAAGAAGAGAGGCGAGCCAAAGTATGATGAAAGGAACGAATTTTTATGGCTTGGCCCTTGCATCGTCAAGACTAAGTATGAGAAGGGAAAATACTACTTGTCTTCCATGGATAGGAGAAGGATGCCACTGCCGAATGATGGGTCTCTTCTCCAACCCTACATCAAAGGAACTTGACCCCAAGTAAGTAGGTAGGTCTTTTGCTTTCCCTTGCACTTTCATTTGCTTGTTCATAATAGTTTAGTTTAATTTCATATCTCATTTTTCATTTTTCTCTAATTGCATTATTGCATAGTTTCTTTACATCATTTTCTTTCATCGCATTACATGTTAGTTACAAAATTTTGAAAAAATGAATTTTTTTTTTTTAAAGATTAATTGAAATTTTGAAATTTTGATCATATCTACAAAGGATGAGTGACCCACCCTTCATATCCACAGTTTGTTGGTTTCAATGTGTGTAGGCACAAGTCTTACCAGGAGGTGTTGAGGTTCTCATGCACTCTACGACGAGTACATGTCCCCAAGTAGGAGCCACACATTATCCCCCATTCTTAGGGATAACTAAGGAGATGATTTATCGAGGCCCTCGGGTTGCATACATGGAGTATCGAGAGGCATATGAGTATACATGGGCCCCTATCACACCACACATCACCATTCAATCGATGGAAGCTTCATCCACCACACCTATCTTGACCCACAAACGAAAATAGGTCTTGCTTCATGAGGTAACAAGTATGGTGTCGTGGTAAGTGTCATTTTAATATTTGGAGCATTTGAACATGTTGCTAAGGATCCTTTCTTGATTTTGAAAACATTTTCTTGGAAATCATGCTTTTTTCCCTATTTCACCTTGGTGAGTGTCTTGGTTTCCTAGTAAGTGGCCACCCTCAGGGAAAGGGTTTCTACCAGGGGGTCTCCTTGAAGGGTCATCATACCATTCCCACTCATACTTTCCACTTTCCATCACTTATTCCCCTTCATTTCCCCATCTTTTAGGTTTTCAAGCTTATTGACCAAAGAAGGGCATGTACCTCATTTCATGGGAAGAAGGGGCCATTAGGATCGGAGGTGCCCTAAAAAAAACATCATGCAATAAAGGCTCTCCCTAGGATCTCGAGAGAAATGAAACACATCTCAAAAGAGTGAGGGACCCATCAAATAAATAACTAGTTAATTAATAACACTTTCTAAGGTAGAGTGTTTGTGGGCTATGCATTTCCTTTTTAGTGCCCCTTATTGTCTTCAACTTGGAAAGACATGCGAACCAAGGTAGATCATATGTGGGCTATGCATTTCCTTTTTAGTGCCCCTTATTGTCTTCAACTTGGTGACACATGAAAAATAAATGGATAATAAAGGGCTTGGAAAAATATGCATTAAAAACAAAAAGAGGAAAAGGATGTGGCTAGCCCTCAATAAAGGCGCCCATAAATGAGAGAATACAAGCTCTTGTGTGTCATGAAACCCCATACCTAGAATTCTAACCCCATCCACCTCATATTCACTATATGACCTAGAAAGGATTCTCCTTGGGAACATCCCCTACTTGGGGAATTGTCTCACCTAATAGGGCACTATGAGACCCAACCCATATCTAAATTTGGCAAGTGGTATAAGGTCTTTGAGCATTTGTTTATTTTTAAAAGGGGGGATTTGATGCACATGTTTGGGTGGTTCTTTTATTTCATATGGCTTACTTGGCATGATATTGTGACTTGTGGACCCTTGGAGGGTGCACTTGTTTGTCTTTGTAGGTCCTTGATAAGTGAAAACTTGATTGTGAAGACACATGGTTCCTTGAACTTCATTTTGGGCATGAAGCCCACAAGTTGGATGATGCACCCCCTCTCCTTAGGACAACTTGGATGAGGGACATTGCCTTTGGAGGCATTTGATTATCTTTTAGAAGTGACTTGATAGCCTTCCCAACCCCAATGTTTTCTTTTGGAGGCCATATTCTTCTCTTTTGGAGGGTAGGGTTTGATGGTGCAAGGTGTTTTGATGGTGATGTGGATTGCATTAATGGAGAGAGAGACACTTGAAATGCATATGAAACTTATTGACATGAAATATGGCCTTTGGAGGCCCAACGATTTTCACCCTAGGCCAAAACGTCTCTCCTAGTGGCCCAATGTCACCCTCTAGGGCATGTCGTCACCCCTAAAAGGGGATTTTCGTTTTGTAATTTTGAAATTTAAAGTTGTAAAGGAAAAAAGAGGAGGTCGAACTCCCTGATTTGATGTTGACATTTTGAATTGTGGATGAACGGGTTTTAGTTGACCTCCTATGAAAAGAGGTAACCCCATTGTCATTTGGAATAGAACTCACTTGAAAATTACATATTGTATGGTTGAAATTTCACCCTACTTGGGAATTTTACTCTATCTCTCTCTTTAATCTCTCTTGTGGATGCTAGTACTTGTCTTTTGGTGAAGGAGGCTAAGGTGTTATCTCTTGGATGCTTGTTCTTGGTAATTTTGGTGGAATATGCTTGATAAAAACAAGTTTATTCATGCTTTTTCTTGGAATTGGTAAGGAATTTCTGCATTAATTGTGTTTTTCTTCTTTCTGCATTAATTGTGTTTTTCTTCTTGTTTCAAGCTAAATTTGTCTAAAACCTTGGAGGAGTATAAATGAATACACTCTCCATCAAGTCTACTTTGTTATCATTGAAGAAGCTACTTTGCAAAGGTTGCTAGTAGGAGTAAAAAACCTTGCACCCTCCTAGATTTACCTTGCTAGTTTTGTTTTCTCTAGGGAGTAAAAAGGCTTACACCCCTAGAGAAGTAACATGACTAGCTCTTACACAACATACTCCATATCCCAATTGATTTGGCACTAGTCTAATTTGCATTGGAGATATAAAATCATTACATTGGTATACGTGAAATGTGAGATATTGCAATTGTCTAAGCTGGAATTGATTCTATATTCTATAAAATTTCTTATGCCCTAAGGGCTTCTTGAATAGCCTAATAATTATATTTTTTATTATTAACTTAATGCTACAACCATTAGGGCTGCAAACAAAATCTCTTTCTTACATCATTTGCTTTATGATCTACTGTGGAAATTTACTTGTGAACCTAGATTATTGTTCTACTAGTTATTGGCTATCATTTGGACGGTTTACTTGTTGATTTATGTGGTTATATTTTCCTATTGTAGAAATTGTTTGCTACAACCACTTGGATGTTATAATAACTTGTTTATAACATCATACAACAACCACTAATCACCACCAAAGTCTTGTTCTAATCATTGGAAGTTTGACTAGTCATTGCTAGCTTTATTCTTGATATCTTGTACTAGATTTTGAATGGTTAAATTTGTGGTTGTTAATATCTTACATTGCAAATATATATATTTCCATACTTCTGCAATTTGGGACAACAAGGATTCTTTCTTGATTCCTTTGGTTTAAGGCTTGTATATATATATATATATATATCATTTGTCTTGTTCTAGGAAGGTTTAACATTGTTTTGCAGATGTAGAATACTTGACAACCATTCTTCATATACAAGATTCATTCTCAAAGCCTTACTCCTCCAATATTGACCTATAGGGGTGTTCATTTATCATTCTTACAATTTCCATCTCAATTCCCCTAGGGTCACTGGGATTCCCCCCTTGTGGTGATTTCATCATCACTAAAGCAAGGGGAGGGTCTATCTGAGGTGATAGTGGGTAGGTACTCCCATAGTTGTCACACTTCCATGGATTGGGTTGAGATTTTCACAAGCTACAAATTGTGCGCTAACATGCTCAATAGGAGAAACAATTCTTAATCCATGCTTACTAAGTCCACATCTTGTGTATTTCATTTGATGAAGTATTATGGAACCCAACCCTTCAATATGATTTTCAAACTTAGGGGAACACTGCTCATGAGAAAACAACAATGTATGAGAGGAAGTGGCATCAAGCGAATATTCAACATCTTTTTGCAAGGTGTTAAGAGTCTCTTCCTTCTCTCCAGACCCACTCATTATTTTTGGATATATGAGCTCTAACGTTTCTTCCATGTCATTAGTATGCATAGTCCAATCATTAATTTCCTCATCATATTTCTCTTCAAAATTATAACAATAAGACTAGAGTATCTCTCAAAATAATGAGACATCTTTTGAATACCAATCCTTAATTGATCATTCATACCTTTCAACTCACTTACTTTCAATGAAAAGGTCTCGGTTGAGGTGTTGTAGATCCTATATGGGCTTGTCCTTCTCATCCAACTAAAGAAGGAGGTCATAATGATGCTTTAAATCATGATACTCATCAAAGTGGCAGAAATTATCATTTTGGAGTGTGGAAAATCTTCCTCGCTAAGATAAAAAAAAGAGTCCCAAAACAATTTGACCTCATCTTATAGTCAAAGATTAGTTTCCTACAATGAATCAACTTTCTACTCAAGTCTTATATTATCACTTCATAAATAAGCAATATTATCCTACTAATTGGCCTTAATATCTTGCAAACCAGCAACTACATCATGAAGTTGACGCACTTGCTCAGTGGGCTTGGTAATGGTGCATTACAAAAAAGTAGCTTTCTTCTAATGACTTTGTTAGATAAGTAACACTTTTTCTTCGTCAAGATCATCATGGTGAAAAATATATAAAGAGAATGCAATAATTGGTATAATAGACAAAAGGTAGAATGTGGAGTGGGAACATTTGGTGTGAGGGCCCAGTGAAAAAAATATTCCTCCCTTCTTCAACAAATAGAATTTTTCCTCTTTCTAAAGGTTTATCTCCAAGTTGGGAGTTCCAATATAACAAATTCACAATGATTATCCCAATTTGTACCAAAGTGTTCCAATAGTGGACGACTCACTCAAATGATGTCAAATTTTTTGTGTAGGTGCTCCAAAGTGAAGCGTTCCCTCCAAAGGGTGCAACGTTTCATTCTCTAATTCATCCTCCAAGTGCAAAATCATCTCCAAAAGGTGAAACATCCTCTCCCAAAGGGTGCAAAAACCTCAAATATAGCCCAAAATCTTCCAAAAGAAGTGGGATGGTCTCCATAACACCCTCCAAAGGGACAAGTGTCAATCCAAGTCACATCCATGCCAAACACATCATCCAAATTAGGTGTAAGTGACCCAAAGTTGTCATCAATCGAGAGGCATGCACATAATTTCAATGCAACATAAAATGTGAGTCACGTCAAAAGTAAATGTCATTAGGTAGATCAAATTAAGCATCATATTCAAATTTCACAATAACTCATAGAATTCATACAATTTTCCAAGTTTAGGTATGGGAGGGCCATCACTAGGCCCTATTACATGTGCCAGTACCTGAAAAGAGAAGTATTTCCAAAGAAACCTATCAAGGATCATGTGTAGTGATAGATGGTATAGTTTGGGGGGTAACTACGTAAGTTGTAGTGCATAGTCATGTGAAGTTATGTAAGATACTCATTCACATGAGTGCCTTTGGAATGAGGGAGTGCTTATGCATTGAGTTTCCCTTTCCTCGACACTATGTATTTTCACCCCTTATTTTCCTTTTACTTTGTTTATTCAACCTCTTTTTTCTTTCAAATTTTGTTTTACTTCATTTAGTCTCTTTTAGATATGCATTCATTACATATGAATCAGGGTGATGGCCTCATAGCGAGGGGGCATTGATCGTGCTTTGTTTCCTTTGTTTTTTTCTATTCTTTTTCTTTTCATTTGCTTTGCAATTTGATTCTTTCCATCTTTCTCTTTTCTTTCTTTTATATCTATTTGCATCAACATCGAGCATTCAAGCTCCTTCTCATAGGATTATAAAGCATGAACCTATATGTGTGACATATGACAACCAACCCAAGAGCAGGACACAAAAATCAGGAAGGATGGAAAATGTTAAGTATGGGTTAGGATATAAACATGCTGCACCTCTTAAAGCCCCCCAATAGTAGAACTATATCCAAGAGTGAAAACTCTTATATAGGAAATGATGATGATCACCAAGGTGAAACAAGACAAAATGCACAAATTTAGAGCATCATGATCCATTATGCGACTCAACCAATGGCCACTACTTTCATGAAAAATACATAAGGAATTAACACTTAATATGAAGTAATGAAACAAGGTACCTCATTTATGTTGATAAATAAAACCATTAAATTTGAGTGAGTTGAGTAAAAATGTGGTAAGCATCATTGATCAATTGTCTATGGAGAACCATGGGACTTGTATATGGAACTATTGTCTATGGTAAGGTTCATAGGAGAAAACATATCTTCTAGTTACCCCTAGATGTGAGGGGGTAACATCTGGCTCCAACATGGGGACATGTGCTCCCTAGATGTGAGGGGGTAACATCTGGCTCCAACATGGGGACATGTGCTCTCCGTAGAGCACATGAGAACCTAAACAATCTCTAGAACTCCAAGACTTGCACTTTGTATCAATATGAAAGAATCCTACTACATCTCACCACAAAACCATTAGAAAAAAAGAGACAAGGCGATACGATCCCATGAGTATATGGAAAATATAAATGAAATGAAAAAAAAAAACTTTATTTCAAATACATTTTTTTTAGATAAGACTAAATCAAAATGAAACTAACTATAAATTCATAAAGTCAAGCGATAATTGAAAACAAGTAAGAAAGGAAGAACACTCAATATGCATAAAGGAAACACACAACATGACCTACAATTATCCTAGCTAATATTACAATTAATAAATCAAGTGTCAGTTACAAAGTAAATCTTGAGAATCTGTTCATTAACCGGCAAAGGCTTGCTAGGTAGAAAGAATTGACTCCATCCTTTCTCTCAATTTTACAAGGACCAAGCCAAAGACCATCAAACTTCTTGTACATAACTAGCTTTTCCTTTTGTTTATCCCACATGAGTACACGATCCCCCTCTTCAAGATATCTCTGTTTCACTTTCTGATCAAATGTTCCTTCGATTTTATTTTGATTTCTCACCATTTAATCAAAAGAATTCCTTCTAGATTAATCCAAATCTACAAGTTGATTGTTAAGTTTTGAGATATTATTAGGTTTCTTTTCAATTTATTGGATAACAATAGCATAGGTAGGATCACTAAGAGAAACACAATCACAAGATA
>CBVK0100852788.1:0-10514 GCA_900067695.1 Picea abies
TTATCCAATGAGATCATGACATATAAGGGTTTTTTTATTATATAAAAAATAATGCTTTTAGTTCACTATTTCAAACAATAGAGATTATGCAAAAATTTGTAGTCAAACGACAAACTAATATAAAATCAATGAATTATCGATCGCTATAGTCCCTCTACGCCTTCGACAGGGACTGATAAAGGATAATTATTTATATAAGCATATCATATTGTTTTGTGCGTTGCATGTATTGTAAAAGAAGGTTTGTCCCTCAAAGTGGAATATTTATTGGCTATTTTTTGGAGTTTGGTTCATATCATTTGGTTTCAAAGCATATGATCCTAGGGTTTCACTCCTTCAATTCAGACATATTGAAATTTTCACTATAATTTTTTTTGGGATGATTTAGATAACAAAATTTTGACGCTACTGAGAAGACATATCGAAGTACATCTAGTAAAAATTTCAAGTACTGGTTCATTATACTTTATGATTTACATCCCATGGAATTTAGGGTTTGCGACTAGTCCTAAAATAAGTTTCAAACGAGTCATCTTGGAATTTCCGCTAGAACTTTTTTTGGTAAGGTTTCAGATTGTGAAATTTTTATTATCCTGAGAAAGCATATAAATGTACTTTGTGTAAAAAAATTAGGTACTAGTTCATTATTCTTTCTGAGATATAACCTATGGAAGTTAGGCTTTGTGACTAGTCTTAAAATCGGTCTCAAACAAGTCATCTTGAAATTTTCACTATAAATTTTTTTATGCAAAGTTTTAGACTATGACATTTTTAAAATCCTAAAAACACATAATAAATTAACAATACCACATTGGCCCCTTAACTATATAATGTATCCCCTTTAATGAATTTAACTATATAATGTATCCCCTTTAATGAATTTAAAACTGACTCATCCCCTATCAATAAAATATCAATAAACAAGCTAACCCCTTCTCTATAAAAATCCAGAAGAAATAAGACTTTTCTTCTTTCTTAAGATTCGAATGGGTGTGATCCAAAAAATCTTGGATGCTTTCGACCAAAGTTTGCTTCCCCTGACTATGCCTATGAAACTCTAAAGTCTACTAAGAAAAACTTAAAAAAAACATAAAAATGACATAAAAAAATATCTATCACATACTAACCTACCATGAAGTTCCACATCTCAGACATGCTTTCTCTTCATATCATAATCAAACTACATTTCTTTATCAACCCCTTTCCCACGCAAATTCATGATTCTTGTGGGAGGACGATTACTTCTCATATAAAGTGGAAATTTGGTCGATGGATGGAAGCCCCAATGAAAATGGCCTTCGATGTCCTTTCCCCACCTTTCACATGCTTACCCCTTATCGCCACATGTTTCTCAAAGGGAGAAACTTATCAACACTTCACTAAAAGATTAAAAAATAATTAGATTAAAATGTAATTTTTATTAAGTATTTATTTTTTCATATTGATTGGAGAAGTTAATAATTTATCTTACTATATTTTAATATTTATCTCATCCAAATGTCACCAATATACTTCTTTAACTATGTTTCTTTAATTAAAAATAGTTTTCATATTGATTGGAGAAGTTAATAATTTATCTTACTATATTTTAATATTTATCTCATCCAAATGTCACCAATATACTTCTTTAACTATGTTTCTTTAATTAAAAATAGTTTTCCTAAAATCAAATTTTTAATTTAAGTAATTAAATACTTATAAATATATACTTTCATCTTTTGCAAATTTAGTTGTGAGGTGAAGAAGTGTATTTGTGTAATTTATAGATATATATTTTTATTTCCCCCACTCACCCTTGCAAGAAGTGCATTTATGCACATTTATATAAAGAGCAATGAAAATTATCAATATATGAAAAACTTCTTTATATTTAAATTAAGTTTACAAATAAGTTAAAGAATAATGATAATGACAACTCTTCTCTTTCTTTAGGGAAGGATGCAATATAGATTTCATGATCCTTAGTATACATAAATTTATATTGGTTTTGAATAATAGAGTTAAGGCTTGGGATTGTAATCCTTAGGGATGTTGTAGAATAATTGTGTAGTCTTTTCATATTAACTATAATTTGGATGGGTTGTATGATCACGACCTTTTTGTCATAAGGGGAGGCAATATGACTTTATTTGAAAAATCTCTTTCCATTTTGGTGTTAATACTAGTATGGAGAGTGGAGATGGCGTTGAAGGCTCCTCATAAATTTGTCCCAAAGGTGTATTATGAGGTAATAACCCTCCTCGTAATATTAAATTCTTTGATTTTGAACATGCTAGTTTATCTAATTCGTTCAAGGAAAGCTCCATCCCAAGTTACTAAATAGGGAAGGTGTCTCTCAAATCTATCATCTGAAACTAGATTTTAGAGGTGTGGGAGCCACAGGATTGGCATTACACCCAAACATGTAGTCTAAGTTTTCTTCATGTTTCAATTCAGTGGCTTGAAATATGTGCATGATATCTTGCTTTGTGGCCCTTGGATTTGTAAAAATACCTTAGCAGTGTTTTCCCACTAGATCCATGATTTCTCAACAAAAAAGCTATGCGGTTAGGTTTCCCAGATGGGTGGATTTTCTCATCTTGAGATTGTAATTTTGGCGAGAGTTGGAGTGAATTGTAGCCCCTATTAGGGAGTTATCTAACCTCATAATCAACACAAAGTTTACATTAGGGTTAATTTTTCCAAAAGCCTCAAAGAGTTTGTGCTTATCAAGATTGGTAATTGATTCCATCACAAATTTTCACAACACTTGCTTTCACTATCAAATACCGGATCATTGCATCCACGAATGCCAACTTATGACCTAGGTTTACCTAGAGGTGGATCTGCCCACACAAATTCCTCATACCCTAAAGCTCCCCAGACCACGAATGAAAGTGAAGGTGTTTGGATTGAAGTTGTTCTTAAAAGTGAAGGGACACCAATTTGGACCCAAGAGATTGGAAATGATATTCTTCATAGAGCAAAATGAGAAATTCTCATATTTTCATCCATGAAATGATGTAACCAAAGCCCCTGCCATGAAGACCCAAACTACATATTTGATCCCTAAGGTCACAATTGTGACCATAACTAGTTAGATGTTGGCTAAGGTAGTCATTATAACACTTATTGGTGCCATGACATAGGGATGTGGTGGGTGAAGAGTGTGTTCTCATCCACCATTTATTCATTGACAAGAAAGTGAAGTAGTTTATGATATCGAGGGTTGGGATGAATAAAATCATCTCTTGCAACTAACTCCTTCCATTCTCTCTAGGACTTTGCAGATTATGTGGTGCAAAGATGCCACATGTTTTTATTGAAAGTTGCCTCTTGGAATTCCCGAGTCTTAAATGGCCCTGTAAGAAAATACATTGTTTTCCAAGTGTTGACGTCTTTGGATGTGACATATATTCTTTGTTTGGAAAACTCAAAATTGTAGGGTTCCTTCATCATACCTCCCTATCAGTAATTTGGCTAAGGGATAAGCAATTTTTTTCTTTGGTTTCTCCATAGTTTGCCAATATTGTTGTTAATTGGGGTTCTAACCCATCCCATACACTTGTCTAGATCTTAATTTATATGACTAGATTATTGGCATGTCCAATATCTATGCCTCTAATGACTTAGGGGAGCATGCTTCATTTTGGTGGTGGATGGCTATGCTTCAAAACCCTCATTGATGTGTTATAGCATTGTTCAGATCCTCAAAGGCACGATGATGGTTGTTGGTTACAGAGATTTGGTGTTTGAATTCTACTAAATCCTCCTCTATAATAAATTATGCAGGTTTGTGGTAACCAAGCAATGATATTCTTCTCATCATACCCTTCATTGAATATCAGATCATGTTTCTAGATCTGTTATAGATCCATATAGTCATGACCTCTCTTTAGATTGCACCAATAATACTTATCCAAATGGTTGAGTCCAAGGTAATTTGAAATCTTCTCTTTTTGGAAGTCACAATGAATGTCGGTGTAAACAACCATGTGGAGAGGAGAACACCTAAGTTGAAACAGTGACATGACCAATAACTAGTGGCAACCTAGTTATATGGGTAGATGTCAAAGCATCTAGTTTTCCTAAACAAGCACATGTTCTTAACCACACTATTAAACCAAATTTTGGTTCTCTC
Source organism: Picea abies (assembly GCA_900067695.1). Taxonomy (NCBI): domain Eukaryota; kingdom Viridiplantae; phylum Streptophyta; class Pinopsida; order Pinales; family Pinaceae; genus Picea; species Picea abies. The sequence goes on from CBVK0100852788.1 coordinate 4,121, forward strand.
CAGCTTGAAACTTGATTAACAGCATGAACCTTCATTGGACATTTGGACATTTAGCACATGTTCTTAATCACACTGATAAACTAAATTTTGGTTATTGTTTTCAAGTTTATGTGAAGAGGAATTTTAGAGATATCTTATTGTCCACAGTTAGAATCATTGTAATTGAAGTTTCAAATTTTGAACTAGATTCATCATCGTAATCAATCATTAAAAATAGGAGTTGCAAATCTTCATAATAAATATATGATACTGAATAAAATAAAACCAAGTTATAAAGTCTGACATAAAACCTAAGAGAAAACCTAAAAACCTTAAAAAAAAATTAAAACTAAATTATTTAATTTATAAATAACTATAATATATAAAAATTGATAAACTGTATTACCATTAGGTAATAAACCCTAGTAATCTAATTAATTAATAAGTATGTTAATTTATTTAATGTAACTATTATGTCATTATAGATATAATATTAATAGTGTAATTTAAATGAAATTGATAAACTATATTACTATTAGGTAATAAACCCTAATAATCTAATTAATTATTAAGTATGTTAATCTATTTAATGTAACTGTTATGTCATCGTAAATATAATATTATATTAATAATGTAATGTAAATGAAAAATTAATCTAATTAATTAGTAAATTAACTTATTTATTGTAACTATAATTTACTATAGTATCTTATGTCATAATATAAATAACTATGATATATTTAGTATCTTATGTCATAATAGGTCTAATAATAATAATAGATCTAATAATAATAATGTAAATGAGATATATAGTATAATAGAATATTAATTATTAATAAATAGTGATGTAAGTGTATTAATTATTAAAAACAATAGAAGAACCTGTATTAAATTATTAGTTTATATATATATATATATATATATATATATATATATATATATATATATATATATATATATATATAAAAGGGTAATGTAGTTACTAAAAATTATGTATTATAAAAAGTGATCATTAGAATAATGTACTATAATGTATATACATAATCTAAGTATTTATAAAATTAGAGTTTTTAACTAGGGTGTTTTAAGTCCAAAGTTTAGGAAACCTACAATTTTAAGAACTATAGAGAAGGCATCAAACCTGATCTCAAGGGGAGCCAAGTTTGATTACCCGTATTAATAGTTCTAATAATAATAATGTAAATGAGATATATAGTATAATAGAATATTAATTATTGATAAATGGTGATGTAAGTATATTAATTGTTAAAAACAAGAGAAGAATGTGTATTAAATTATTAGTTTATAATATATATAATAGGGTAATGTAGTTACTAAAAAATATGTACGGTAAAAAGTGATCATTAGAGTAATATACTATACTGTATATAGATAATCTAAGTATTTATTAAATTAGGGTTTTTAATTAGGGTTTTTTAAGTTTAGAGTTGAGGAAATCTGCAATTCTAAGAACTATAAAGAAGACATCAAACCTAATTTTCTAGGGTTGAAAAGTTGTTGTAGTGCTTATTCTTTATGTGCTACATGTATAAAGCTTTCGTCAACATTTTCAGTTGTCTTCACTATGAGATTCTGTAAGGGCTTTGTCATGGCGAGCTATATGTCTACATATGGTTTTTATCTCTAGGATGAAAATCCCTTGAAATTTGTGGTTACTAGTCTTTTTTAGATTGTGTTCAATAACAACTTGTTTAGACTCTAGGCTTCTTTGTAACACTATCTTGAGGAGTGATTTTTCCCATTTCATTATGCATTTTCACAAGCATGCTTTGGTATCAGTGACTCTGGGAGTTCATATGCCTTTTTTTGGTATGTTTTCATAGATTCAATGTCCCCAAGCTAGGTTTTTGTTGGAGTATCTTTTGGAGACTTGAAATCACTCCATTCTGCTTCAACAACTTTGTCATTTGGATCACACCACTTTCTATGGTGTTATATCCTTTTTAGCATCTTGTATAATGAGAGACTTTTAGTTGGATTTGAGCATTCTTCTAATCCTATTTGGATTTGGGTTCAATCATATTGATCCACATCACCGAGACAAAGTTTCTTCATTCCACAATTATTGTTGCATGGTTTTGGGAAATGTCAACATTTGCATCGCTTGCTACAAAAACACTTCCCTTTTATCCTAAAATCATTGGAGGTCGATGCTTCTGTTGTTGGGAGGAATGATATTGATTCCAATCCTTAGCCTTAGCATAAGTGTTTTTCCTTAGTCTTAATATATGTATTTCTCATTATTATTTGGGCAGGATATTATTATTGTGGTTTGAGAGTGGCAAAGCCTTTTGGTTTCCTATTTTCATGGACTAGTTGAGATCATTTCTCCAACTATCTCTATTATTGTAATTTGTTGCTAGTCCTTAGGATCTAATGAGCATTTCTCTGATAAATTTGTTGATTTAGTTTTATTTATGTAAAGCTATATAAGCTAGTGTTTGGCTTAATAAAAATCATTCAAAGGTTTTATTCTGCACTTTAGTGTATAACTATGCTCATGAGTGGGATTTCCCACAACACAAATACATTTCCTTTGAGAAATTCAGGTTCCTTCCAAGGCGACAAAGACATGAGGTTGTAAGAGTAGCCCAAGAAAGTCTGCACTTTATCAAAGAAAAACTTTTTTTTCTATGGTATTGAAAGTAGATCCCTCTGAGGCTTATGATAGAGAAAATTAACTCTATATAAGAATAATCCTTATTCACATGGGGTTCACCATTCAACTAGTGAATTGGATCATGAGTTTTTTTCTCTTTAGTCTTGTTTTTTATCCTTCTCAATGGCTTGACATCCTTGTTCTCCATGCCAACTAGAGGACTCAAGTGGGGTTGCCCCATAGCATCATGACTCTTTCTAATTATAGTTGAAAATATCAATAGAGCTATAATTTAGACAAAAAGGATTGGTAACTTGAAAGGTATAAAAATTGGAAGATCTCTTTTCTTAACCCATCTACTTTTTTTTGATGATGTTTTTATTTTCTATGATGGATCATTGAGAGATGGTACTAAACAAAAAGAAATTCTAGGGTTATATTGTACATCAATAAGAGTGACAATAAATATGCAAAAATATTCAATTTGTTTGAATGGCTTGGAGGCGAATCGAATTAAAAGCATTATGGATCCATTTCCTTAATATGTGTTTGAAATCCAAGAAGGTTTTAGATACCTAGAGTTTTATAAAACAAAATGATTTGGCATAAAAAATTGGATATGGTTCATATCTAAGTTTGAGAAGAGAATAAATTTGTAGCATAACAAATTGTTGTCTAGAGGTGGAAGTCTAGTACTTATTAAATCTATGCTGGAAGCCATCCTCATCTATTGGAAATCTCTAACCTGTATCCTAAAATGAATTCTAGAGAAAAATAGAAAATTGAATTTAAAATTTATGTGGTCAAGGAATAGGGATAAAGACATAATCCCATTAGTAAAATTGCAATCGATAGCCAACCCTAAATATATGGAAGGATGGGGACTAAAAAATATCTTCCTTTTTGGGGAATCCTTAGCAGCTAAATGTGTGTGGAGACTTATATAAAAAGAAGGATTGTAGAATCAAATTCTTATTCAAAAATATATTGAGCCCAATTTTTTAGAAGATTGCATTAGCAACCCTATTAATTACGTTAATAATGTATCCATCATATGAAAAGAAATTATAATAGCAATCCCTTTGATAGGGAATCAACTGACATAAAAGGTTGGTAATGGGATTAGGGAGAGGATTGGAATTGACCCATGCGTAGGTAGTGGAGTAGAGTATAAACTACTAGAATTAGTGATAAATTCATCACACGGGGAAGGTAACTTCAAGCTATCTCAACAAGTAGCCCAAGAATCCTCCACCATTTGGTAGTAGGATTGGAAGAAGACAAAACATACAAGGTCGTAAGGTCAGGACAAGATCCAATGGGAAGCTTATATAAAAAAATTAAAAACATCTCATGTTCACATCAAAGACTTTGCTAATGGACTTGTATGGTCAAAAAATCCAACAATGGGGATATATACTCCAAATATTGGATATAAAGCAATGTACACCCTAGACATGCCAAAAAAGTCTCCTTGTTGGTGGAAGAAAATTTGGAAAATCAAAGCACCCTTAAAGACAAAAACCTTCATGTTCTTGGAAATTAGTAATAAAGACCATACTTGGGAAGTTCTATAGAGAAGGAGTAGATAACGACCTAACAAATGTGAATTATGTAAAGGGGAGGAAGAAATCATAGGTCACTTACTGATATCATGTCCCTACATGAACAAAGGATTATTGGGAAGGAGACTTAGTTGAAAAGTGCCTTGAAAAGTGGCATCAAAACAATGGACTCAAAGGTTTCAAAGGCCTCCCTCTAATAACATCATGGGGAATTTGGCTAGCTAGAAATATTGGAATATTCAAAGACAAGTATATACCTCCATTTTAATGTGCATTTCAAGCTAGGTCAATTTTCTTATATTTCAAATTTGGCCCAGCAACCTCATCCCCGAGATAACTAATTCATGCTCTTATTGACAAAACAGGTGCATGGTGATACTTTGATGGTACCAGTCAAGATACTCCTCCAAAAAGTGGATTTGGTGGCCTTATCTACCTAATTGAAACCCACTATATCAAATTCAAAGTAAGTTAGGAGAAGGATCTAATAAATTCACAAAGTTCCTTGCCCCAAAATTACTCACAAGATTGGAAGCTGGGAAAAACATCTAAAAAATACAATTTTTTCGTGATTATTTGTTAAAAATCAATGTATTTTAAACATGTCTACAAGGACTTTAATGTTAAGTAGACGTATTGTCAAAGGAAGGCTTATAACTAGATGATGGGAAATGGTTATGAGAGAAATCAAGGATGGACATTTTCTATAGGAACTCCATTTATCTATAGTTAAAGGAGGACACACATGACAACCAAACTGAAGATGATTTATCAAACTCAAGTGAAGACATATTCCTATAAACAAGACATAGGACATGAAATACCCATGTTTCCCCCAACTTGTAATTAATCATTAATTATGATTACCATGCTATGGCATGTGAACAATGTAAATGTATTATTGTTTATACTATGGCATGTGAACAATGTAAATGTATTATTGTTTATATTTCCAATAATCGACTGTGGGGGTGAAGCCTTGAAGTACTAGCCATGATATCACTAGAGGAAAGAGTGAAGAAACTCTAGAGAGGGTTCATTATGTCAAAATGACCCAAATTCTCTTTGTTGAAACAATAAGCCTCATCCTAATCCCAAGTAAAAAATAGTAAATGAGAAAAGGACTGGTGGTTGAAAAATAAACTACCCCAATGAATGGAAGCATGGAGAGTTTGGTTGAGGAGACAGAAAACTGTCAGCCAGAAGTACCACAAAGTGTAGTTTTCCTACAGGCCCAAATTGACCCGAGTTCCTTCTAATAGAAGGAACATGCCAGGTCCAGAACCTCCCTGGGGAAAACAGAGAGGGTGTGTAAGAGAAGAAATATTCAGATAAATAAGGGGAACCATACCATTCAGAAGGATGAAGAGTGCGTGAGGCTCTCCAATTCAGAAGAAGAACTAGAAGATTAAGTTGTTCTAGTTACTAGAGAGAACCAGAGGAGGAATTCGATCTTTGAGGAAGAGAATTGTTGAAAGGAATCCACTAGCGCATGCAATAGAAATATCAGAGAACTCGTGGAAGAGTTCTGAACTGGAGCATAGAAGACCCAAAGCCCAGACTGGAGCAAAAGAGGGTTGTGGGCTTGGTGATGGCTGGAAAGAAATTAGTGCTAGAAGGATAGGGCACCGAGGGACAGTGTAGTTGTGAAGAGACTCTCTTGCATAGAGGAAATCCAACTGGGAAGGCATCTAATAAACCCCATGGAGGCTCTAAGCTCAATGGGGAAGAAGGTGTTGAAATATTGTAACTGCAAAGAGTATTCTACTCATTATTATTATTATTTGAGTCATTTATTTATAGATCAAATCCCCTTTTGTGGATTGATCATGTCGAGAATTGTAATTGACCAAATACCCTCTTGTGGATTGGTCAAACCCTAAATATAATATGAAAATTAAGAAGTCAGCCCCCATGTTAATTAAAGTGGTTTTAACCACTAAGAAGACAAGTCGTCCTTTCCCAGTGAAGAGACACCTTTCCAACTCCTGCCAGTTTCTATAAATAAAGGAAGCCAATGCCTCATTTGATCACTCACTCAACTCACTCATCTAGTGTGCAAGTTTGAAGGAAGCTACAGTTACTAGTTGCCGAAAGAAGGAAGAAAGAGAGGCACATTGCTTAGTAGAGGATATACTCTAGTGTTTGGTTTATTGTCTTGGCATTGTATTGGCTATCTATATTAAGGAATTTTTTGTTGGGTTTTCTTCCCCATGAGGGTTTCCCAAGA
>CBVK0100852789.1:0-10514 GCA_900067695.1 Picea abies
AAAACAATAATGAGTCATATTTACATCAAACAATATTGTGTCCATTATCCAAACCTTTAAGCTACAGGGATTTCTTCAAGGGTTGACATCAACGACAACCAACCTTAATCAACAAATGCAAGAATGTATGAAATTGGCCCTATTCTATCCAATATCTCAAATGGACCACATAATCTGGTTGCTCACTTCATGCGGTTTCCAAAATTCAATGAGATCTTCTTGGGATTCACTTTCAAAAGCACATGCTCTCCCTCTTTAAATTCTCTAGTTGTCATGTTCTTATCTACATAATTATTCTATCTATCCCGTGCTTCCTTCAAATTCTGTTTAATTTTAACCATCTGGTCTTCCATATCCTAGTTTAGCAACTTTGTCCCAAGTAGTAATCTGTCTGATGGGTTGTCCCAACTCACTAGAATATTTCATTTTCTACCATACAAATATTTAAATGGGATCATCTTCAATGAATCTTGATATCCATTATTATAGGAAAACTCAACCAAATTCAAGTAATTTTCCCACTTAGATGGCTTATCCATCACATACATTCTCAACATGTCTTCAATTACTTTGTCGAGTCTCTCTGTCTTCCCCTATAACTATGGATGGTATATTGTGATAAAGTTCATATTTGTATCAAATCCTTTAAATAACCCCCTCCATAAATTCGAAGTAAACTTTGTATCTATGTCTGAGACAATTACCTTACAAATTCCATGCAACCTAGAAATATCCCTCATGAAAATCTCTACAATATTAGATATTGTATGATTAATTTTTATATCTACAAAATGATCAGCCTTTATCAATTTATCCACACCTACCATTATTGAATCATGTTTCCTTGTTGTCCTGGGAAACTTAGTTATAAAATCAATGGTTACCCCTTCCCATTTCTTCTCTACAATTGGAAATTGTTGTAGGAAATCCTATGGGTGTCTATGCTCAACTTTAACTCTCTGACATTCCATGCATTTGGTAGTGTAAAAAAAAAATCCTTCTTCATCCCAGGTTAAAATAATTGGATTCTTACTACGGCAATTATTTTCTGGTAACCAGGATGTATGACAAATGGAACATTAGGCATTTCTTTTAACACCAAATTCCTAAGTTCTCCGAAATGGGAACACCAATTCTATATTTATGCATAAGTAATCCATATTCCTTAATATCATGCTCTTGAATTTTATGTTGTACATTTTCCTTCTATAAACTTTCTTTTACCTGTAGGTAATGTTGGTCTATAATATCAACATTTAAAATTCTTCTCTTTAAATATGACTGATGCATACTAAGAGTTGTATCATGCATGAGGTGTACTCTTCTGTTGAGTGCATCCACAACTTTATTTTATTTTCATTTGAGATGATTGATGTCAAAGTCATACTCACTTAAATTTTTTGGCCATCTTGTCTTCCTAGCATTTAAAGTTGGTTTCTCAAAAAGATATTTCTGACCACTATGGTCTATCCTTAATTCAAATCTCTTTCCCATGAGATAATGCCTCTTCATATTCAATACATGAACTATGAAAATAAGATCCAAATCATGTGTGGCATAATTCCTCTCATGTTATTTAATCTTTTTGGACTCATAACTAATGACATGTACATTTTGAGTGAAGAATCCACTAAGTCCTTTTCATGCATCTGTACATACCACAAAATTGTCATTTGGGTCAACAGTGTTTAAAATAGGTGCACTAGTAAGTAATTCTTTCAACAAATTAAAATTATCTTCACACTTTGTTTTCCATTCAAATTTAATTCCCTTCCTTTTTAAAGAAGTGATGGGATGAGAAAATTTAGAGAATCCTTCTATAAAGCTCTTGTAGTACTATCCAACTAATCCCATAAAATATTTGACTTCTGAAACGTTCCTGGGTGCTGGACATCCTCTAATGTCTCCAGTTTTCTCCAGATATATGACTATGCCTTCTTCTGAAAAAATGTGCCCTAAATAATGGATCTTCTCTTTGTAAAAAGAGAACTTACTAAGCTTTGCATAAATCTGATGTTCCCTCAACACTTGCAATACCAACCTCAAGTGATGTTTGTGTTCTTTTTCTGATTTAGAGTAAATAAGTATGCCATCCAAGAACACAATGAAAAAATTATCCAAATAATTTATGAATATGTCATTCATTAAGAACATATATACAACTCGTTCATTGGTTAGTCCAAATGGCACCACTACAAATTCATAATGTCCATACCTAGTTCTAAAGCTTGTATTACTAATGTCTTCTTCCTTGATTCTTACCTAATGGTATCTGGATCTCAAGTCTATATTTGAAAATGTCTTTGATCCTCTTAACTGATCAAAGAGGTTATCAATTCTAGGCATAGGGTATTTATCATCACTGTGGCTTTAGTCAACTTCCTAAATTCAATACACAACCACAATGTCCCATCTTTCTTTTTCATAAAGAGTATAGGTGCTCCCCAAGGTGAAACACTTGAGCGTATGTACCCTTTCTTCAACAACTCTTCCAACTGCATTTGTAATTATTTCAATTATGGTGTACTCATTCTATAAGGGGTATTTGATAATGGGGCAACTCTTGGTTTTAAATCAATAGAGAAATCTATCTCTCTCTTTGGTGGAAATCTTGGTATTTCTTGGAATAAATATTCAAACTCTTTCAATACTGAATAATCTTCAATAATTGGCCCTTTTGTCTTTTCTGGATCCTCCACATGAGCTACATACAATTGGAAACATTTTCTAAAACATATCTTCAACTATAAGGATGAAATATCCCTTACAGAAATGGGTCTCATAAATCCTTTCATAAAGCTTTGTTTTCCTTCTTCATCAAGACATGTAAATGTATTTTCATGAAAATATAGAAAAACATGATTCTTATCCAACCAATCCATTTTGATTAGGATATCATAATATCCTAATGGTATGAGATTCATATCGACAATTGTATTTACTCCATTCATATTTATTGGACATCCTCTAACTATCTCAATGATCCTTCTTTTAGTTCCCGTGGCTAGCTGAATCAAACTTGATTTTTCGAGCTTACTTTTCTCCAAATGTAATATGTCCACTACTTTAGGATCAATTTAACAATGACTTTCTCTTGATTCAATTAAAACAGAAACTAGTTAATTAATTATATTACCTTCCACTTTGATCATATTGGATTGGTATTTTGCTTGTCGATATTCTAAGGATGCATATATTCTTGGAATATTTTTTCCCGTGTATTCTACTATGGTAGCCTCTTGGATGTTGTGCATGGTATTCATTTTGTCTTCTCGATGAGGGAAATCCTTGTACATGTGATCTTCCTTGCATCCTCAACATTTGATTGGTGGTATTCCCCTTTTTCCCAATGAGTCTTCTCTCTTGGATTCATCTTTAGTAGTATGATCTTGTTGATTTTATTAGGGATGTTTCTCTTGAAAGGAGGTTTGAATCCTTTCCTTCTCTGATCAAATTTCTCCTTTTTCTTATCCCTCTACGAATTCTACAAATATTCTCTTCCCTTTCCTTGCTCATACATGTACTTATCCTTTTTAACGGTCTCTCTCAAAGTTACAGGCTCATCATATTGAATCTTCTCTTTATAATGTGACGATAGTCCACTCAAGAACCTAAGTATTTTCATTTTCTCATCCTTGATAAATCCTGTGTACTTCAATGATCCCAAGAACTTATTTTCATATTCTCCCATGGTCATGCTCCTTGACTTAAGTTCAAAAAACTCTTGCATTTTCTTGTCATATAAGTGCTATGAAAGATATTCCTTCTAAAAATACCCCTTGAAATACACATTTCTCAAAAAAGGACTGTAAAGTTTATACAATTTTTTTTCCTTAAGGTCACCACTCATATTCTTCCTAGTTCACTATGATTCCTATTGCTCAGAAAATTTTTATAGGTGCATAATTGGATTCCTTTCTCTAAGATATTTCCAATGATTATCACCATGCTCAAAACTGGGCTTTGGACCAAAATTTGTGGCCTTCTAAATTTTCTAGGCCTTCATTGGCCAAAACCACCACCCCGCCATGTGGCTCCACATCACCTGTACAATTCCACATAGAAACATCTAGCATGGACATGGATGGTGGCGTGGCACCGACCATTGACCCACTTGGCCCTTGAAACTTCCACATTTAACACCTCTTAACATTCCTTCGATGTTTGATCTGCCAATGAATCATCCCACTAGGCTCACCGGGCCATCGGGTAAACTCACACTTTGCAACCCCAAGTTCCCAATCCGGTGACTGAGATGGAACCTCAAACATATGTACCTGACAACACCCACCATCTAGCTCAACATGTGAATACCAGGGCACCATCTCACTGGCGCACTAGGCTCATCCTATGCACTCAATATCAAACACCTGATCTGGTGGCCTAGCTAACACCCTAGACACATGGACCCATCATTACTAACCATATAGATTGAAACGTGGCATCTATGACTCAATATGGAACTCTAAATTATCTCGACATGTAGTACAATAACCACTTGGCATGTGGCCCAACCACAACATGACACATCATCACCAGGCACAAGTTTTCTCCACTCGGGTGTTGACACTTGTCCATTGCACATTGTCTTGAATACATCATCATACATTGATAACATGTTCCCTCCTCTGCTCATAAAATAACAAGGAAAGGATGGAACCCTTCCCAGAACCTTTCCCCATTGGGGCCACCGGGGCATCGACCTCGCGGATGGTTACACCACAATTTCATATGCATATCAAACTCTTGATCTTCAGTATGGAACCTTGTCTCACAGAGTTCCATCTACCAAGAAATTGACCTACTGGGTTCACCGGGGCACCTTCCTTCCAACATTGCACCTTCATTCTTTTGTTTCAATCTAACATACTGGTGATGTTGCATAAGACACGTGGAACTAACACAGTTTCTTCCGTGGCTTCATCATGGCTTCTCACGTGGCGCTAATGTGGCCATAAATCTATTTCCCATTGGGTTCTCAGAACTTCACTGATGTGCTTTCATTCCACTCTCTTGATCTCTGGTATGTTGTGCCTCACTACCCAGGTATTGGACCATTGGGCCATCAACCCACTAGACTCACTGGGGTATCGGGCTTCGTCTCCCCCAAAAATTTTTCATAATTCATTTTCAACACACATTCAGGTACTCTGGTATCTAATATGGAACCTTTCTTCGTGGAACCTTGTCTCACCGGGTGATCAATCCAGTTGGGTACCAGGCCACTGGGGAACCATCCCACTAGCTCAAGTTTTGTCCAAAAGTTTATGTTGTGCACGAATTCCACAAGGTTCCATCGCTCTCTTTCACACAAAAATAACAAGGAATCCTCTTTTGCTAATCAACAATTTATTCGACCTTCCTCCACATGCATGTAGGATAAAAAGACACCATCATAGATCAATGATGGAGATCTAATGTGAAGGTGAGATCGATGGTGGTTGAGCATCAATTTTCTTTCTTGCAAAATTGTCGATTTAGATGCTCAGATCACGAAGGGGAGATCTCGTTGGGTTTCCAGGGACATGGAGGGTTTCCCAAACACAGTTTCTTAGTGATATAGACATTTTTTAAACCACAATCTTCACACCCTGATGTCGTCCATAGCAATTAATTCCATCTTACTCCAAGAAAACTCATTGAATGTTGTTGTTCTGTCATGTAGTAGGCCCTTGAAGGTCCGGTGTTGTAACCTGTAGCTCTGATACCACTATGTAACGTAGCTATCCACCAGTAGGCTGGGCACACTACTCCAAGAACACACTTCTTGAACCAATTTCAAATTCTGATAATGATTAATTAATAAAGAAGCATGAGAAAAACACAATAACAACACAAGCAACAATCAAGATTCATGCTAGACTTTAAAATAATGCTTAAGAATGACATGCACACCAATAACTGACAAGCAGGTACACTATAAATATGAATCTAAGAGACAATAATTAATACACAATGTAAATAAATATAGATGTAAAGGAAACCATGATAGAGAGCACTTATCCTAAACAAAACCAATCACCAACTGGTTTCATACCAAGGACATTCCACCCAATCTAAGACATCATCGTTCCAAGTCTCAACAATAGGTCACCGCTGAGCCAAGGGTATGAATCCACAAGGATGGTTCCAGGGAATCACTCAACATCCTAAACCAATCAACACTCAAGCTCTCGAAACTTTCTCAACACACAACAATCCAAATTACACCAACTCCCTTCTCTCCATTCTGCAACACCCAAATAAAATGAACCCCCTTCACTGCCACAAGGTCCCTTAGGATGTCCACTTCTTTCCAGGGCTTCAATGCATCTGGCCAAGAATCTTCATGTTGGGACTCTCATGATTCGCAATTGTGAGAAAGGTTTAGCACATGCCCATGCATCTTAGGATTACAAACATCGATTCATGGATGTAATACACTAGTAATTACTACATCCAATAAAACGATGGCTTCTTTCCTCAACAATTTTTCCCCATGTCCCAACCAAGAACAAGAATGAATGAGCTAAATGATAGAGTCAAAGAGTGAACCCAAAAACAACCCATAAGAGGTGCTTATATATGTACCTATAAATCGAGAACCACATGGCCTCCCCCTCAAGGATCTCATGTAACCACTTTTCTCAATTAAAACAAAGATTGGCAAATAAAATATATAATGAAAAGACAACCCCTTTAGCCCCCTCTCTCGTGGAATCATATCCCTCTATAACTCTTGTCCTTGTCTGTCTCGCATGCAAAGATGTATTTTCTTAGTAATAATGATCAAAGTAGTACATTTCCTAGGCACTCCGACTTGTTTTAATTATTCATGCACTCTAACCTTTCATCAAATAAACAAAATATATTATTTAATCTCGGGACTCAAAACTGGGGTATTACATTATCCTTCAATCTTTTTTAGTGATCCCAACCTACTAATAATTGTTTGAATTTTTCTAATTTCCTTTCAATCTACAATGAAACTAATTATCTTAAAGACTTGTCATATGGAAACCATGCCTCTTTTACCAACTTGACATAATCTTCCTGCAATAGCCAATTTAGATTAAATTTAAATTAGCTAGGAGGTTTCTACCTAGTACTTGCAATTTTCAAAAACATTGGCATGTGATTAGATTCTCCTCCTTTGCCTATCCATTGTCTGATTCTAATAATATCCACAATGAACAAATCACTTACTAAAAGCTTATTAATTCATTTTGATACTCTCCCATCACTCATACTCAGATTTTTCCACATAGGATTCAACTTAACCGACTCAATGTCATACAAACTCAAATCTTCTCCAAGGTCTTGAGCATAAAAAACTATACCTAATCCTGAATCAAAGGAAAAAAATAGTACACTTGAAAATCATTTTCCACCATCCTGAAATCAAACTCCTAGAACAACCCATACAATCCATATAATATATGTCCTAATCACCCATAAATTTCCCCAATTCACTTGTAAATTTTTTTCCCATCACCCATAGTTTCCTGCAACACAAATATATCCAACTTATGAAGATACACAAGTCAATAAATGACCTATTTTTTTTAGGGTTGGCCCAACCATATTACATTCAAGGTCATACGAATCATGAGAAAAAATTCCCAGGGGTGTGTGCTACTTTAAGAGCCCCATAAAAAGGACATTGTTTTCTAATCAATAATTCATTTCTATCAATTTCTCATTGTTTTCTAATCAATAATTCATTTCTATCAATTTCTTGTGCCAAAGACATGGTTGATTTTTGGACCAAAATCTAATCCATTCCTAGTCCGCCTTCAATTCCTTCAATACCTTGAAAAGTCTTTATGGTATGAAGTATATCTTGTTGTTCTTCCTTTTTGTTTTCTAGATATTGGAAAATTAAGAATTTGATGAAATAGTAAGTCTCAACTATTCTAAAATTATGTCTATGATGAGTTTTAAAGTAGACTAGGTCTTCCACCCATTTCTGAATTTCCTCCAAGACCTGAGAATTGGTGAGACTCTACATTTCATCCCTGACCTTATTTTCCAACACCTCCATATAATGTTTATCCTTTATAAAACAGTTCTCGACGAACACTTTTCCAATCTCCTATGCATCTCTTTCATCCTTGGATGAAGGTTTGTTGGTCCCAAAGGTTGAGTCCCTTCCTGGCCTATCCTTAGAAGACTTATTACGCCTACCCATATCCCTTCCTGGGCCATGCATAATCTTGAATAGGGATAATACTACTAAGAAAATAACCAAAACAAACTAAAACAACAACACTAATAGGGTGGGAATAAACTAAAGGAGAGGGAACAAATAGAAGTACAAGATTTCCCCACTTTTTCCTCCATAGCTAATCAAAGATTCAACCAAATTATCCAAACCTATAACCAAACAACTTTCCCAACATCAACCCAACAGAACAAACCAAAGTAGCTAGCATAAATACCAAAGGAAGAATGATGCAATACTTGGATGCCAAGAAGAGACATTGCTTAGGCCTATCAAGAGCTAGTTTCAACACCCCTTCTTCCTCTCATACATTTGAAAACAAGAGAAAAATCAAAATGTAATATATCCATTAGATAAAAGGATCCTCGTTCCACCATAAATTGTAGTTCGTTTAAGCTTATCGTGGCCCCTCCTCTCCAAATTATCATTACCCACTCCACTACTTGTACTCAAATTCCTTCCAATGAAGCTCTCAAATAAGCACCAAGGCATATTTTCATTGAACCTTCTCCCTAGAACCCCTCTTAAATTCATCATTTCAAACATTGGAGGGGAGGAGTTTTTACTCCTCCCTATTTTCCCTCTCCTCCTTGAGGTGGTGGTAATATATGCTTCATCCTCCGCATGACCAAAACTATTAGCAAAGGGTAGGGTGGAAAATCAATGACTTGCATGCGTTCCCATAACCCCACCCATTAACAACCCATCTTTTTTTTTTTGTTTTTTTTTAATTAGAAGAAAAAAAGAAGTCTCACTGCTATTCAATTAAGAATCAAGTGAAACATTTATGAATACATATAAATATTCAGTCTACTTTTGAATGTGTAAATCTCAATGAGATCATGAGGAAAAACATAGTTTCTTGAGGCTAGACTACAAAGTATATATAGGCTATGTCATCTTGGAAAATGTCTTTTTTTCCACTTAAAAACAAGTCCTTCATCATAGCAATGTCCTTTTTTCAAAAACTGCAGATTTGTAGGAAGCAAAATGAAGCTAGAAAAGGGAGATTTTTTTTGTGTGTATTGTTGCTCCTTCTAAGATCTCCTAAAAGAAGAGCCACCCAGGGGGGACAATCCAAAACCTGTTTGGAGAGATGATCGACGATATGGTTGAAATATTTGTGGACATGCATGAATTTTAAACTTTCAAACTGATCTTGAAGTGATGTGATTTTTTGTTGACAAGGCCTAAGGTAGAGACAATTGAGGCTAGAGACACTTTTAATCCATTCAATAGTAACTTTTGAATCATCAGCTACCATTAGCTTGTTCAGAGAAAGAAGTGTAGCTAAATGTAGTAGACCCCACAGTCGTAAAAGTTTTTCTTTCATATTATTTCCCTCTCCTCCTGCAAAGTTGACTTTGTAGTTGTGAGCGTTGCTGAGTTTTAAAAATATTCCAATGTCACGCCTATTTCCTGAAGCAGCCCCATCAAAGAAGCCAATAGGAGAATCATCAAAATATACAGGATTTAAAATGGAGACCATCCTATCTGGCTTAAAGTCTTCTTGTATTTCTTGAATTGAAAGAGATATCTTATCTGCTATGAAAGAATCTCGTCTCTTCCAATTTTCAAATAAAATCTTGTTCCTGTATTTCCAAATGCCCCAAGTCACCATAAAGGGAACGTGTTTCTTATTTGGGTGTCAAATAAACTAGTTTAAAAGATTTCCTTCCAAATTTTGATCTCCCCAATCATCCTGAATCATCAGTTGATCAAGGGTCATTTTCCATAAAGATTTTGTGACTGTGCATTTAGTGAAGATATGTTTTGTTGAGTCTTTGGCGTTTAAGCAAAGGCTGCAAGAAAAAGGGCCAATTCCCCCTCTGCGTTGATAGTTTTCCCCGGAAAGAATGTTGTCTTTTAGACATAACCAAAAGAAAAAAATAATTTTGCTAGGTACTTTTCCCTGCCAAATGGCTTTGAACTACAACCGCTTTTTGTCCTTGAACTTTGTAAAAATGATGGAGTGATAAGCTGAGTTGGCGAGGATAGTTCCATGTGAGTGATTCCATGACCAGAAAAGATGGTCATTTGAATAAGAAAGAGTGATTTCATTGGTTCGAAAAATGAGGGAGAAGGCATCCCATTCTGCCACAATTTCTCCAAAAATATTTAAATGTAAAGCATCAACCCACTCAGTCAAGGTGGTCGTATCATTTGGACGTCCAGCTTGGGCTAAAGTAAAGATACTCAACTTGTGTATATGAGAGATAAGAGTTATAATTTTTAAATTATATATTTAATTTTTTGAAAATTATAATAAGATATATATATATATATATATATATATATATATATATATATA
>CBVK0100852790.1:0-10514 GCA_900067695.1 Picea abies
TTTTTTTTTCAAGTATTTTTTTTTTTTTTTTTAATATTTTTTAAATGATTTTTAATGATTTTTTTTAAATATATATATAATTATTTTTTAAATTATTGTTTAAATTTTTATTTATTTTTTTTTTTTAAATACTAAAAGTTTTTTAATGATTCTTTTATAAAAACAATATATAATTATTTTTTAAATTATTATTTTTGGAAAATTTAATTTTTTTTTGGTTTCTTTTTAGTTTATTTTCTTTTTCATCTTGTTTTTTAATTTTTATTTTTTTATTTTTTTAATTGAATTTAGAATTTATTTTTTTTTAATTGGTTTTTTGGTCATTTAAAAAAAATATTTGTTTGTGAAGATTTTGTTCTTCTATTTTTTTATATTTTAATGTAAATTAAAAAAATAAAAAATAAAAAATAAAACTTGTAAATAAATTTTCAAGGGACCATTTGGAGTCCAATTTTGGGTTGTTTATTTACATAAGGTTTTGTTGTCAATATCACAATTTCAATTAGGTCGTAAATAACTATGATTTTCATGTTTAGGAAAAAATATTTTGTTTTACGTAGCATCACTTTTTGATTTAGGTGTTGATTTTAAGGTTTTTCTAAGCTACTATCTGAGTTTTGAAGGACATGTTCGAAAATTGTTGTAATTTTGACCCGATTTTAAAAAATGGTGCTACCTTTTTGATTTGGGGGTTGATTTTCATGTTTTTTACGCAAAAAATATGGGTTTTAGGGGATAGAGTTCTCGTTTTGAAGTCATAGTTATCGTTAAGTCGGTAACTATGTTTACAATTTAGTGTTGTTTTGCAGTGTGTCTAGGTGGCCAACATCAGAAGAAGGAGTGTTGCCGCTAGTGTCTGTGTTTTTAGACAAGTGTTTTTTGAAAAAACAATCACCGAAGCCAAGTGTTTGTAAATGTTGTCGAAAATTTTTATCGGGATCAAACCCTCTTAGGATTTCAACATATCTCAGGTTGAAGTTCCTAGAATGCATTACGAATTCATCAATTTTGTTGACGTTTTTCAACACGAAGTCCCCAACTTTCCAAGGAAGAGGAATGAACTGTTTTTTTCTCTTCTCTTGGAATAGATGCAACCAGTAGTTGTATTTTCGTGCTACTTATGCAACAAACATTTTGTCTATAATGTGACATCGAAGGAGTGTAGGTTTTTCCCTGGAGCCAAAAATCCTTATCACAGAGTAATTATCCAAATGTTCAAGTGTCCCCTTCCTGTCCAAAAAACTGGTTGATTGTTTAGATATGCGAGGAGCATCTTCTCCTAACAACAAAACTTTGAAAATAGACACGAAGCCATTAAAAACCTCATAAAAATAGTGGGAAGCCTTGTGCTTCCACAAGGCCTGGTACCAGAACATTATTAGGTCGAAATCATAGTTGACATTCTTGGATAGAGACAGTTCTAGAAACTAGCAGCAATGTCATATCGCGAAAACTAAGTAGGATGACATATAAAATTTATTTTCCCTTTTGAAGCTTGACAATTGGGAACAGATTTCATGTGAAATTAACTTGCTCCAATAAAAAATGTCTTGTTCCTTGACTATGAAATACAAAATATAAAGAGTCATCCGGGAAACAGTTGTTGTGGACTCATGTCTTGTTATTCTTGCAAACAGCCAGGCAATTTTGCGGAATGGATTTCTAAATGAACTAACCTGAAAGCTTGTGATATCTTCAGGAACTACAATCGGGTCTTCCAATAAATGGGGCAAGATGTCCAACCCATTATTATGCTTTTCTAGGAACTGTTTGCAATCTTCTCCTCTGAACGTCAATGTTGGCTCCGACAATCTTAACATTTGACGAAAGACCTGAGGTGGCAAAGAAACAGAAGAATGGTCCCGTAGTGGAATAATTCTTTTGTCTGAAATAAATTTATTGGTGCACCAAGAGACCAGTTCTTTACAGTCAAAAACTTCAGGGACACAACCTGCATGAGCAATCCCAGAGGTCCAAATTACTTCGTTATGGGCGACAGGGGTTGAGTAATAAGAATATGCCCTGGACCACTAGAAGTTCTAGTCCTCGCACCAAAATATGTTCAATGTATCTCCACAGAACAGTTATCAAGCTGATGCCATACGTTTATGAGAGCATTGGTTTGCTCCAGACGATGGTTGAAATGAACAATTGGAGCCGATAATGTAAGTCTCTGCAAAATCTTGGTTAAATTCTTATGAATGGGAAAGCTCCTCGAGCCTTTCACTTATTAATGACAATTTGTATGGGTGGTGCATGATGAACTGTTAGTAGTAAATATTACTTATTTCATATTTAGAAGTGTGAAGGTGGTGGGTACGACAAAGAGCAATTAAGAATTGGAGGTTTCGTGAACGTGCCAAGCCAACAACGTGCGAACAACATTTCATGATTTTGAAATCAACACTGAGAAGGGATAATATAACACCCTGCAAATCTTGGTTTAATGTGTATTAATAGGATATCTCCTCGAGCCTTTCGCCCATTAATGAGAATCTATACAATTCCTACACGATGAGATGTTAGAACTAAATGTCAGTAATTGCATATTTAGAAACAAGATATATATATACATATATTAAAACATTTTTTTTTAATTATAGGCAAGTGCAAAGGTCACGGAGACGGGGGAGAGAAATGAATGAATGGCAAGGTCTAAAAAGCAGTCGGACTGGATTCAAAATAGGGTTACGGGGGATACTCAGGAGAGGCGAGTGTTCCATGATCAGATTTTATGTATCCGAATTTTTCACTGCAAGACGTGTAAAAAGGAAGAGAGCATGATGGGGTAGTTCAGTGATTGGTTTGTATATTTGTGGAATTCTGGGAAAGTGGCTAAGTATGATGACAAGAAACGGTCAGTTGGACTCATTTTCAGAATCGAAGATTGAAGATTTTGTGAATGGACCAACCCGACGACACGCAACTGACATTCCATGATGTTTGAAATTAACACTCGGAAGGGATAATATAACCATCTAGAAATTTTGGTTTATGTGTATTAATGGGAGATTTCCTCAAATCCTAGTGTAACATTAACACTTGCTAATTGCAAACCTAGAAATAATATCTTATATATAATTGCTCATTGCTAATTGCAAAAGGGCGTGGGCACAGGCACAGGAAACAACGATTAGGAATTGGATATTTCTTGAACCTGACAACCCGATGATTTGCATAAGAAATTTGAAGAAATTGTGAAGTATGGAAAGTGGACGGGTGCGCTTCAAAATAGTTCTAGTTCCACAGGAGACGTGAGGACCCGACGGTCAAATTGTATGTCTCATAAGTTTTTAGTGCAAAATGTACTATATATATATATATATATATATAGATAAGTGTCAAGGTCATGGAGACGGGGGCAAGAAAGGAACGAATGGCAAGGTCTGAAAAGTGGTCGAACGGGATTCAAAATAGGGTTACGGGGGATACTCAAGAGAGGTGAGTGTTCCACGGTCAAATTTTATGTATCAGAATATTTTACTGCAAGACATGTAAAACGAAAGAAAGCATGATGGGGCAGTTCAGTGGCCGATTTGTATATTTGTGGAATTCCAGGAAAGTGGCTAAGTATGACGACAGGAAACGGTCGGTCGGACTCATTTCTGGAATCGAGGATTGAAGATTTCTTGAATGGACCAACCCGACGACGCGCAACTGACATTCCACGATGTTTGAAATTAACACTCGGAAGGGATAATATAAATAGGGTTACAGGAGATACTCAAGAGAGACGAGTGTTCCACAGTAAAATTTTATGTCTCGAAATTTTTTACTGCAAGATGTGTAAAACGGAAGAGAGCATGATGGGGCAGTTCAACAGTCGGTTTGTATATTTGCAGAATTCTGAGAAAGTGGCTAAGTATGACGATAGGAAATGGTTAGTCAGACTCATTTTCAAAATTGAGGATTGAATATTTTGTGAACGGACCAACCTGATGACGCGCAATTGACATTCCATGATGTTTGAAATTAACATTCGGAAGGGATAATATAACCATCTGGAAATTTTGGTTTATGTGTATTAATGGGAGATTTCCTCAAATCCTGGTGTAGCATTAACGCTTTCTAATTGCATATCTAGAAATAAGATCTTATATATAATTGGTGATTGCTAATTTCAAAAGGGCACGGGCAGAGGAAACAACAATTAGGAATTGGACATTTCTTGAAACCGCCAACCCGACAATATGCGGAAGAAATTCGAAGAAACGACGAAGTATGGAAAGCGAACGGGCACGCTTCAAAATGGGGTGACAATAGTTCCACAGGAGACGTGAGGACCCGACGGTCAAATTGTATGTCTAGGAAGTTTTCAGTGCAAAATGCACTATATATATAAACATTTTTTTATTATAGATAAGTACCAAGGTCGGGGAGACGAGGGAGAGAAAGTAACGAATGGCAAGGTATGAAAAGTGGTCGGACGAGATTCAAAGTAGGGTTACAAGGGATACTCAGGAGAGACGAGTGTCCCAAGGTCAAATTTTATGTATCGAAATTTTTGACTAGAAAACATGTAAAACGGAAGAGAGCATGATGGGGCAGTTTAGCGGTCAGTTTGTATATTTGCGGAATTCCGTGAAAGTGGTGAAGTATGGAATAGGGAAACGGTCGATCAGACTGGTTTTTGGAATTGAGGATTGAAAATTTCATGAACGGACCAACCCAACGACGTGCAAATGGCATTAAATGATGTTTGAAATTAACAGTCGGAAGGGATAATATAACCATCCGAAAATTTTGGTTTTATGCGTATTAATGGGAGATTTACTCAAATATTGGTTTAGCATCAACGCTTGCTAATTGTGTACTTAGAAATAAGATATTATATATAATTGCTAATTGCTAATTGCAAAAGGGTGCGGGCACAGGAAACAACGATTAGGAATTGGATATTTCTTGAACCCACCAAATCGATAATCTGCGAAAGAAATTCAAAGAAATGGCGAAGTATGGAAAGTGGACATATGGGATTCAAAATGGGTTGAAAATAGTTCCACAGAAGACATGAGGACCCAATGGTTAAATTTTATGTCTCAGAATTTTTCAATGCAAAATGTGTACCACGGAAGAGGGCATGATAGGTAGACTGTAATACGAAAGACAATATGATCTAAGTCTGGTTCTAAATTTGTATATCATGGAAGTCACGGTATTGTTCGCAGGTCATGGAACAATAGAAGTCCAATCTATAGCCCACCTACCAGGAATCCATGGTTGGAGAATTGACTGGGTATGGAATGGGGAAGCGGTCAATCGGTGTCACGATATAAGAGCATGAGTGAAAACGTGAACCCGCAAGTCCTCCTACCCATGCAACCAGACATTTTTGAAAAAACGAATAATTGATGAGAAATATAAAGTTCAGGGAAAAGAGAAACAGATATTTGGCTAAGCATAGAAGATGGAAAAGAAGGGATAATATATTCACTTCTATAACAGATATCCCATTTCCTGCCAAGATATATACTTGGAAAGAAGTGCGAAGGTGGCGGGCACAGAAAACAACAACTAGGAATACGATCTGCGAGTTTACTTGGTTCTTGGTTGTATGCTTCGTCTGTCAATTTGTATATTGCGGAGCTCCAAGTGTTTTTTGCAGGACACAGAACAATAGAATTGCATTTTCTTATCCAGCCAACCCACAAGTCCGCCTATCAATTTGTATAGTGTAGAACTCTGGGTGTTGTTTGTAGGACACGAAACTATAGAGGACATGATTTTCCCTTTAATATAACCTCTGTGACACAAATTTAGTATGTGGCTCATTTTATCACTTTTCCATCCGTAAACAATCGCAATCTTGAGCCCACCAACCTTGGAGTTCGTCTGTCTATTTGTATATTGCGGAACTCCAAGTGTTGTTTGGAGGACACAGAACAATAGAAGTGCAATGTTGAGCCAGCCAGCGTGCAAGTCCACCTATCAATTTGTATATCACGGAACTCTAGGTGTTACTTGTAGGACACGAAAAAATAGAGGCCCAATTTAGACAAAGGCAAAGTGCTTGGTCAAAACGCGTGAATCTGCCAACCAACGCAGCAAGGCATTTTCGAAAAAAAAAAAAAGATTTAAGTAACCAGAAAGAGAAACTACAGGGGATAAAAGAGTGGGAAAATAGAAAGGTGGAGGACAATTTTTGTAAGCATGAATTGGTTTCAAGCAAGCCCCCATTGTTGCAAAACCATAATTTTCTAGTAATTGTCAGCAAATGCTTTGTTGAATATTAGATTTTATTGCAACTTGTGGGTGTAAGTGTGTTCTTGATACATTCTTCCATGACTGTAACATACTAACTTAAGTATTAAACTTCTTGCATTATGGGTTGTTAGCATTAAAGCTTGATAATTGCATTTTCAGAAACAAGAATGACAATTTTGCTGCAACATTGTGATTTGGTGTTGTTGTGTTCTATCTGCATTGCGAATAGAATTGAACATTGGTTTGAAACTATGTGTAATCCTTTTTTTGTTTGCATAAAATCCTGGTGGATCGACATAGTACATTGTCATATAATTGTTAGATGCTCCATCTTAGAACAAATTACCTAAGAAAATACAATATCGAAGAACTACGAGACTACCGAATCATGCCAATGAGAAGAGAAGGTAAATCTAGAAAAGAAGCAGCAACGAAGACTCCAAGACAATTTTTTTTAATAGCAAATCCATTTAAAAAAAAACACCTGAGTATTGTACATCTATCCTTAGAAATTGTACAAAATTATTTGGGCTAAAACATCGAATGTATCTGCCACAAACACAGGCACGGGAGCTGCATCATGCAGGAGCCATCAAGATGCTCTTCAACATGCATACAAAATTAATTATCGTGCCTTTTTTTTAGGAAATCCTTGCAGTTTTCTCCTCGATGGATCATCCTGTGGTAAAATTGATAGTTCTCAGAAGCTTCCTGTGAGGAAGAATATGAAAAATGTTGCAAGGAAAATGGAATAGACCTTAACTACTAGTTCAGACACACCAAGAAACCGCCTCTCCACAGTTGAAAAAATTCAGGGACACAGGTTGCACGTGCAATTTCAAAGGCCCAGATTAGTCCATTCTGGGTGGAAGGAGATGACTAGTAGAAATATGCCTTGCACTAGTGGGAGCTCATGGTCCTCTAGGAGTTTTGGCTTGAAATATATCTTTGGGAGAATCAACATATAATTTCCTTATAGCGAAATTCTTATGCCCAGAACAGACTAATTTGGACCTCTGGAATTCCTAGTTTCGAGCTGCAAAGCGGCTATTGCATTCAACATCAGTTTCTTTTATGAAACTCTTTCTTTTGGTGTTGCCAGGCCCACCATCATTGGGCCGGGAAGTTCTGTCTGTTATGGTTGATTTCAATTTGGGCTCAGGAGTGGGAACAGTCTCTGCATTGCCATCATCCATTGCCATATCATCGTCCATCATATCATCTTCTTCTGGATCAGAATCCATGGCATCAACCTCTGCGCCAACCATCAATGCAATTGGGTATGTTCTCTGAGTAGACAGGGTTTTGTTGGAATTCTTTGGCTTGAAATATATCTCTCGGTGTACCAAGGGACAATCTCCTTTTTTTCTCCTGGGTAGAGAGAGACGAGTAGTAAGAATATGCCCTGGAATACTGGAACCTCTAGCCATCATGCTCGAATATGTTTACTGTATCTGGACAGAACTGTTGCCACAAGTTAACAAGATTTTTTTTTTTCTCAAGACGATGTTTGAAATGAAAATTGGGGAGGGATAATATAACCCTACGAAAATTCTGGTTTAATTTGTATCAATGGAATATCTCCTCAATATTTTCGTTGATCAATGACAATCTTCAGGGTTCGTGCATAATGAGATGTTACCATTAAAGCTCACTAATTTCATATTTAGAAAAAAGTGTGAAGGTGGCGGTGGCGGTGACGGCAAAGAGAAATTAAGAATTAGAGATTTCTTAAAGGTGTCAATCGGCCGGTGCACAAAAGAGATTGCATCATGTTTGAAATGAATACTTGAAAAGGATAAAACTCTTCTCCGCAAATCTTGGTTTAATTCGTAGTAATGACAAATCTTCTCCACCCTTCCGGACATTAATGGCAATCTTAATAGTTCCTGCAAGATGAACTACCAGAATTAAATCTTAATAATTGCATATCTGGAAATAAGTACGAAGGTAGTGGTGATAGTGAAGAGCGAGCAAGCATTGTACATTTCGTCCACTCGCCAACCCATGAAATAGATTCCAAGAAATGTCCAAGTATGGAAAGCAGTCGGGCAGGTTACAAAAAAAAAGGGTCAGAAGATATACCCATGAGACATGAGGGGCCGATGGGCATATTTCATCTCAGTGATAGATTCCAGCCGTCAATTTGTATATCGCAGAATTTCAGGTGTTGTTTGTGCATAGGGGAACAGTGGAAGTGCAATGTCAAGAGGGAAATTTGTATATTGCGAAACTTTGGGTGTTGTATATAAAAGCATGAGACATTTGGAAAAAGGAACAAGTAAAAAGAAAGAGAAATCATACGAGATGAAGGGTAATTTGTTTGCTAATTTGTAAATCGCAGAAGTTCGGGTGCTATTTGCAGGCGACGGAACAATGGAAACGCAATGTTGAACCCTCCTATGTAGGAACCCACGATTCAAAAAGTTTTTTCAATATGAAAGGGAGAAGAAATCGATCGGGTTGGTGATATAAAAGTAACAGTGGAAATCTGAAGACGTGAATACACCAAATCCCACACCTAGACATTTTCTGAAAAACAAGTAAAGAAAGGGAAAGCAGAGGGCAAAAGAGAAAGCGGATGACAATTTTCGGAAGCGGGAATTGTTGTAAGAAAGCACCATTGATGGTATTAACAGTAACTATGAAGTGCATTAAACATGTTAACAGGTTCTTCAATCAAGGAATAGATACAACGATCGATGTTTATAGTTTCCAAGATCTGTTTGTATAAGAGAAGCGTCGGAAAGTTACAAAAAAATCAATTTTTGGATGTTTAATTAAAGTTTATGTACTGTTAGCTTCACCACAAGTATAACAATGGTGAATTTGAATTTTAATGTCCTCTCATTCATATGATTGTTCCATTAGACTTCACATAGTATATATTCTTTTATTTCAATTTTTTTGCTAATTTGTAGATCGCGGAAGTCTAGGTGTTGTTTGCAAGTGGAGGAACAATGGAAAAGAAATATTGAACCTGCCTATCCGGTAACTCTCCTATTTGGAAAACCATGAGCCAAAAATTTTGTATAATATGAAATAGGGAAGGGGTCGGTCAGACTGGTGATATAAAAGTAACTAAAATCTGAAGATGTGAATCCGCCAACTTCCGCACCTAGAAATTTTTCGAAAAATGAGTAATGCATACTAAATATGTACTTCTATAAAGTATGGACATGATATTTTATAGAGCATGTATGGATCCTGCATTCCATACTTAGCCACTTTTTGAATTGCGGGTTCTCGGGCTGGTGAGCTCAAAATTGGGCCTCTATTGTTCTTTGCCCTACAAATGGCACCCAGAATTCCATGATATACAAATTGACAAGTGGACTTGCGGGATGGCTATCTCAACATTGCACTTCTATTGTTTTGTGTCCTCCAAACAACACTCGTAGTTTCGTGATATACAAATTGACAGACGGACTCCAGGGCTGACGGGCTCAAGATTGCGATTGTTTACCAATGGTGATCCCTATGAACTATCTAACATTATCTAAAAACATTATTTTCAATACTAAATTATTAATATTAAATATTGATATCGTACAATTTAATTAGACAAGAAAATTTGTACAGTATGAAACGGAGAAGCAGTCGGTTGGGCTAGTGATATAAAAATAAGTGAAATCTGAAGACGTGAATCTGCCAACTTCCGCACCTAGAAATTTTCCGAAAAATGATTAATACATACTAAATATGTACTTTTATAAAGTATGGACATGATATTTTATAGGGCATGTACGGATCTCGCATTCCATACTTAGCCACTTTTTGGATCGCGGGTTCTCGGGCTGGCGGGCTCAAAATTGGGCCTTTATTGTTCTGTTCCCTACAAATAGCACCCAAAGTTCCGTGATATACAAATTGACATTCGGACTTTAGAAATTTTCCGAAAAACGAGTAATACATACTAAATATGTACTTTTTATAAAGTATGGACATGAGATTTTATAGAGCATGTATGGATCCTGCATTTCATACTTAGCCACTTTTTGGATTGCGGGTTCTCAAGCTGGCGGGCTCAAAATTAGGCCTCTATTGTTATGTGTCTTACAAATAGCACCCAGAGTTCTGCGATATACAAATTGACAGGCAGACTTGCGGGTTGGCTGGCTCAACATTGCACTTCTATTGTTCTATGTTCTCCAAACAACACTCAGAGTTCTGCAATATACAAATTGAAAGACGGACTCCAGGGCTAGCGGGCTCAAGTTTGTGATTGTTTACGGATGGTGATCCATATCAACTATCTAACATTATCTAAAAACATTATTTTCAATACTAAATTATTAATATTAAATATT
>CBVK0100852791.1:0-10514 GCA_900067695.1 Picea abies
CTCCCCAATGTTGATTGTACTTTATCCCCATGCTCCCAATAACTATGGGATGTGACTCCTCACACCCACCCTCTTACATGTATTCAATGATTGGCTTCTCATACACTCAAGGGAAAAATTAGAAGGTTCACTCAAAACAATAAAACTTGGGAAAAATGTTTGGAATTTAAAACACATGAATAAAACCCCCGTAGACCCCTCCTCTCTCGTGGATTACTCAACCCCCATAACTCTGTCCATGTCCATCTGCAGTTGGCATTGAATTTTATTTATTATTTTGGATATACAAGTTCACATATTAAATCACTTGGCTCACAACCACACATCATATCTACATTATACATTACTAAACTAGGGTTTAAAATGGGGTTGTTACATGGATTTTTATTGCATTGGAACATTGTTTATTTGGAGATTGCCCCCTTGAAGAGGAAAGTGAAAAACATTGTATCCTTCCATAAAATGATTATTGTATGGTGTTACCCTATCTTAAGCGTTTTTTGTTTAGTTAAGTGAAGGGAATTTTCTATCTTTTGTAACATAATATGTTTTGTGATCATTTTATGTGCTACAAAACATAACAAGTGGCATCCTTGGGAAAAAGAGGAAGGATTTTCCTTTCCTTCTTTTGCATAGTTTTAGGAGGACAAATTGGGCAACTGAAACTCAAATCAATTTATGAAGTTTTGTGTGTTGAATTTGAATAAACAAATTGCAGATCTGGAATCCTCCAAAAAAACAAATACGAGATTTAAAAAAAAATCACTCAAATTGTAGTATGGAAAGTGAAGATATCACTGATTTAAAATCAATTATTTTAGGTTTTTGTTTTGTTATGGTTGGAACTTTATTCCAGTTATTTAATATTAGATAACTTTTGACAAGATTCCTACATGGAAGCTAGACTAAGGCTTGGTGAAATATCACTTCAACAACTATAATTTGACATATCATATGATAGACGTCTAATCAATATTGAGGAAGTTTGGTCATTTCAAATCATAGTCTCAAAGCCCTAGCCATAGAAAGGAACTCCAATGAATGTAAGCTTCTTTAGTTTCTATTTTAAAACCCTGACTCCCATACTTATAGTGGAATATTTCATTTAATATGGACATATTATCCCCCATCATTGAGGCATATCTAGGTTTATATGACACTTTTGTGGAAGAAGCCCCTCATGGAAGTTTTCTTGAATTTGCAATGAAGTATGAAGAACATTAATATAAGAAGTAGTTACTTTACTTGAAGTTGCAGAAATTTCTAAGGCACACCAATATTATTCAAAACTTGGAGTAGTACATACACAACTATTGCTTCTAGATAATTGAGTACAAAAACTATAGGAAGCATGGGAATCAATCCAAAGGTTGTCCAACTTTGGAGACATATTGAAGAAGAATACATAGGAGACATATATAGCTAGTTTGATTTAGAGGCTTGTAAGGAATGGTATATGAACAATTGTCATTTATGGGAAGACAACTCATTTCAACTTCTCTTTGATGAATCTATTCCTCCATATGAGTGACCATCATAGAGGGAAGTTGTGCACAAGTAAAGTTTACCAATTTTGAGTTTGCAGTGTTCCCTCCAGATCCATGACTAAATTTTTACAACTACATGGATTATCTTTTGGCTAGGAATGGTCCTAGTATATTGGCAGAAATATATTTGGATACAGATGACCATGGAGAGCATATTAAACAATACACTCAGTGATTCATCAGCTTCATGTGTCATCTTTGGGAAGACAACATGTGCACATGTACATGGGATTCAAGATTACAAACACACTTCTTTGACTATTTCATTCTCAACATTGAGGGTGGCACCTATACATGGAACCTGGGCTTATGGATGCATTTCTTGGATGAGTTCATTCTCAACATGGAGGGAAACACCCCTACATGGGACCTTGGCTTATGGATGAGCTCCTTATGGACACACTTCTTGGACTACTTCAATCTCAACATTTAAGGAAACACTCGCACATGGGACCCCAGTGTATGAATATACATCATAAGTATAAGCGTTGAGGTCAATGCTTCTCAAAGAGGGATGGAGTAGTGGCATCCCACTATTGATGTAATGGGGACCAAAGGGCCCATAAGAGTTAATAATGGCATAGGGGCGATGACCATTTACTGTAATGCACACTAGGTCCACTATGTTAGTTAATATTAAATAAGGTCCATTAGGTAGTTATCGTGCAATAAATGTTATATAATCCATTCATTAATGTAGATGCCAATATGGTTAGGATTAGGGTTTGTTAGATAATTACAAATAAGGATGGATTCCTTCTTATGAGATGTCAAGGATTGTTATTGTATTGGATCATTTTTCATTTGTATGCTAAACCCTCGAAGAGGCAAGTGAACAAGAATTTATCATTCCATAAAAAAGATTATTGCATGGTGTTACCATACCTTAAGGGTTTTGGATTTAATCAAGAGGTTTTCTATATTTTCTAGAATTATATGGTTTGTGATCATTTCATATGCTAAGGAACATAACACTTAATCTATAAAATACACGAACTTGTGTGAATGATTCATTTATTTAGTCTTTGTGCTTGAGATAAGTGGTTTTTTTGAGTTTCATGTGGCAAATTTATTTTCCATAATTAATGAGAAAGCAATTGTAGTTCTGGTAATCCATTGAGATTTTGTTGTTGATACTTTTTCATTGTGATGTGTTTCAATGCTTTTAGATCATATTAGATAGTTTTGGGAGTAGGTTAAATCTTTTCATTTGTAGTTGTTAGGGTTTTAATATGAGTGTAGTACATTGTTACCACAAGTTGAAAATTTTAACATGGTTTTAGAGTTCATTTATGAACCTTTTAGGAACCTGTGTACAAACAATAGGGATTCTACCTAGGATAGGGAGTTTTCATTAGGTTTAAGCACTAGGATTCCCATGATCTATGCTTAATAAAAGCATTGTGGACTTAAATATGTTGTGCCAAGTTGTTGATATGTTTTCTCTATCATTGTGTTCCAGGAGAAACAATGTGACTACCTACAATCTCATAAATGAAGACATATTGAAAGGCCCTTTCAACTTCATTCCTTGGAAGTGTCAGGTGCAAATTATTTTGGAGGAGCATGATATTTTCCTCCCTTGGAAAGAAGGTTACACATCATATAGACATTGCTTTGTTGGTAGAATATAACAAGAAGATGTACAAAGGGAAGTGAGTCATACTCGACTCAATGAAGGATCACATGATCCATCAGATCACCAAAAAGAAGAATGGTAAGGAGATGTTGTATACTCTAGTCACTCTATATCAAAGTGAGAACATCAATCAAAAGATGCTTCTTAGGAATAAGCTTAGTTACACATTGAGGAGAAATAAAGATATTGTAGCTATTTATTTGATGAAGATGACTAAACTTCGTGATCAACTTGCAACAATTGGAGAAGAGGTCAAGAGTGAAGAGTTAGTACCCATAGCTTTGAATTGGTTTTCATCTTCTTCTTGGCCTTTTGACATGGGTGTATGTGCCCAAGATAAGCTTCCCACATTTGAGAAGCTAAGAGATGATTTCATTCGGGAGGAGAAAGGATTGGAAATAGTGGAAAGTATAGAGGGAGAGTAGAATGTAGCCCTCATCAACAATATGAATAAGGGCAGTAAGAAAAGAGGACCAGAAAGGGATCAGAAGAGTAAGTTGGAAGAATCATATCCTTCAAACCAATGGAAGAAATACTTAAGTCATGTGAAGTGTTTCAAGTGCCACATAATGGTCCATTATGCATATTAGTGTCCTAAGAGGAATAAACCCAAGAAACAATGACAAGAGTTTTCAAGGAGTGTAAAAACATCAACCAAAACAAATGAATTTGCATCCAAACTAAAGAAAGTGTTCTCCATGGTATCGTGCCTTTCCACTAACATAGTTTTTGGTGTAGGTGGTATGTGGATAGTGGAGCATCCAAATGTGTAACCTTCAACTTGAAGAAGGCTTTCAACATATTGCAAGAATATGTCGATGATGGCATACAAGTGGATTTGGGTAATGATGCCACTTGTCCAAAGATTAGAACTAGCCTTTCCTTCCTCGTGCCTTCAAGTGATGTTGTTGGGCTAGATAATGTCTTGTATGCTCCTCATTTAGTGAAGAGTCTTCTTTTCGTTTCTTGCATGACAAATTTATAGCGTACGATTGATTTTGATGGTCAACAAGTGATCATTAGAAAATGCGACCATGAAACTAGTCAAGTTTTGGCCAACGGATTTCAAGATAGTGGCCTTTATAGGCTACTTATTGATCCAATGGAGTAGGTATGGAAATAACTTTCGATGATGGGGGAGTGACCTTACAACTTTGTGGAGATATTTTTAAAACCTACCGTGGCGCCAATAATTGATTCCATGCATGAAACCGACAAACATTTTGAAGAGTATTGAGACTAGGTTGTTGTCAAAGGATTATCTCAATAAGAGGGAGTTGACCTTGATGAGACTCTTACTCTAGTTGTTGAAGTATTCTCCCAGAAAGAGGGGTTTTATCTTATTGAGGATTTTTCTTAAGTTGCTAGAGGTTTTGAGGAGCATGGGTGAGATATCGATGACTGTAGATTGAGGATAGCCCTGTATGGGCTTATTCATGCACCACGAGTTTGGTATTTTAGGATCAATGGGTTTTTAAGTGTAAATTTCACTCCCTTATTTGATAGATTTAATCCATTTATCTTGGCCCCGCATGTAGATGAGTTTATCATCATGGGAAGGCTTAACATCTCATGATATGGTGTGAGGAGAATTTGGATTGTGAAGTTGACATAAATAGCATCAACGGTTTCCAAGTTGTTGATGGAGTCTTCCTTGAAAACATGAAGTACACCTTAAGATTCTAAAGGGACTTCAGAGCATAAAAGGAGTAGTGATCCATGGTTATATTTATTCAAGTCCATAGATGATCAACATGATGATAATGATGACCCTAGAAAAGGAGTGCTTCAATTTGTTGTAATAGTATCTTGACTTAGTGAAGAACACTTTACTTGCAAACAGGGAGTGTTAGAGTTTGCTTGCATTGTTGCTCCAATAGTGTTCATCTTTGGTAGAAAAATCTCACCAATGGAAATAGAGGTGCATCGGTAATAGCGGTATTTCTAATTATGTTATAGTAGAGGGGGTGTGACAATGTTATAGGAGGATAGTAAAGGGGAGAGTTAGAAGGCACATGCATGCTCCAACCTCAATTTTATCCTAGTATAGTTGTTGTCCTAAATTTAGTATTTTGAGTTTAGTGCAAAATTAGAGTATGCATTTCTAATTTTAGAATAAGAGTGTTTTTCTATTTAAGTTGTTTTTCTAGTTGAGGAAAAGTTCCTTTCTAATTTTAGATTAGATGCCTTTTGCAAGAGGAATTATATTCTAGGAGGGCGCAGATCTCAAGGAGATGCACTTAGATTTATTCATTGTCCTACTCCAGTTGAGGTGAATTATTCCTAGGCTACTCTTTCATGCAACACTGGGCACTTATCTTTAGGAAGGTTTAAAGTTATGACTTTCTAATCAAGGTGACCATAGGGATGAGATGTTTTTTTGTATCTTTTGTGTCTACTTAGTCTATAAAATACAAGCATGTGTGTGAGTGATTCATTCATTCAATTTTTGTCCTTGAGATAAGTTGTTTATTGAGTGTCCTACAACAAATTTCTTTTCTAGAATTAATGAAAAAGCAAGAGTAGGGTTGATAGTCTGTTTATATTTTGTTGTTCCTACCTTTTTTATGGTATGTGTTTCGGTTTCTAAATGTAGTAGAGATTACATTTTTGAAAGGATATGGATGCATTGAACAACTTAATAACATAAAATTTAATAGGTTAATTGTGACTTGTACTTCTTCCCTGCTCCTCATTAAGTGTTGGGAGGAGAGATGCTAGTGCTTTTTCCTATAGTTACTATTTCTTCAATATTCTTCAGAGAAAGGATAAATTATTGCAACTTGCTTTCATAAAAGAATAAATAAACAAAGAATTGTTGCCGATTACAATGAGAAATTACTCCCCCCCCCCCTTAAACATAGGTGAATCAGGGTTAACTTATGTCCCACAAACGTATTTGATTCTTTTTTGGGTACCACTTGATCTTTGCACTGTCTGATTCAACTTCATTATGAGAAATGTATTTGTCTTTGCTTATTATCATGACTCCCATCAACTATTCAGGTTTTTTTGATTTTATGAATTCCCGCGACTTAAAAGAGCTTAACACCTAAATAAAGAATCAACAGCCAAAAATACTTCACCCGACGCGGTCAAATTCAACATCGGAAGGAATGAAAAGATGGAAAAGAACAACTTGGGAAGCCTCAGTCGCTGAGGGACGATCTTCATCGGTATCGGCAAAAGGAAGTTTTGTTTTATGAAAAAGTACTACATAAGGATATCGCCGATAGTCGATCCCCTCCGGCATCGGTAAAAGATGAGAGGAATAGATGTTAACAAAGAACAAAAAGATATTGTCGATAGTCGATAACCGACGTGCTTTTCAGAACCAGGGAAAGCCTAAATGGATTACCATAAACTTTCTGACCGCACTAAAAGATACTCATGATCGTCGATCCTCGATGCATTTTCGGCATCGAGACTTTTTCAAGGAAGTTAATCCGAAGAAAACGCGACAGGTTTATAGCCGATCGTCGATCCTGGATACTTTTTCGGCATCGACAAGCCAAGGTCTGTTTTAGAACACATAACTTAAGGAGAGTCCCGACTCCGATTAATACATGCGAATTAGGTCATCGGTCTTCAACTCCACGTGACTTTTCCATATTGGAGAACAGTACGACCTAGTTTTACCCCGAGTCATCCTTGGTTCCCTAGGTCCAAGTCACACCTCTGAGTCAGTTTTTCCACGAAAACATTGTACGATGAGATTGATCGGCGTCAGAGATTTTGTGAAGGACATCAACGAAAAACATTCATAGTGCATCCCCGATCCCCGATCCACCCACTAAGAAAGCGACACGATGGGACGTTTTAGCATTAGATATGATTGGATTTTTAGCATTTAAGGGGCTAATTAATACAAAATCCCGCATTAATCAAAATGACCGTTTAAAATCACCGGTAGACCACATCACCCCCGCGCCTCCGCCACCAACCCATGATGAATTTAAGTTGCAGAGATTCGGCGGCAAATTTGTTTAAATTTCACTCATCACCTGAATTTAATGGTTGATGTGACATGATAAGTTCTTCCTTGGTTTAAATTCTATTGAGTTGTTGTAAACGAAATCATTCTGTGCACAAGGAGATTCAGAGCATCCAGAGAAGTAAGACGAGTAATTCGAAGGCTGCAGAGATCCCGTGAGTATCAAATAACCAAGTTTAGCAGGCATTACAGGTATGTATCCAAGTCTGTGGATTTTACATGGTTGCATTTCATATATTTTTTATCTGGTTTTGTTCTTTACACAGTCTCTGAAGGTTTATTTCAACTGTAGGAAAAATACCGCCAAGAAATCCAACCATTAGACGATCGTCGAGGGCGTCAAAGCTGAAATAACCAGAGTTAGGTGAAGGCTCCTCTCCAGGGGTCGCAAAACGATTGGAATACACGTCGAGACCAAAGCATGTCATCAAAACATCGACGAATAAGGATTTCATCCAACCTCTAGCCTTTGGAGATACAGAGGCAAGCATAGGATACAAGATGGCACTCCCACATTGGGGAGAACTCTTCAAAAACATCATCCAGGAGGAATACCTAGAATATATACCACACAGTGAACCGGATGTTAGAGTGCTCAACGACGAAGTGTTCCTGAAAATCAGACGGTTGTACTTGCATATGGTGGCCAACAAAACCCCCATTTTTCCCTGTATAGAACTTTTGAAGTGGCTCATCGACCACACATACACACATAAGTGTCTAATCAATGACGACAATGGTGGGTGTGTCGAGGTGTTCCTTCCGGTAGAGGTCCAGAAATACTACAAACTCCGAGACCCCGAAGAGCGGCTGAATACAAATTTCGTCGTTAAGTTCTACAAGCACCATGACACCAACCGGGTGATGGCCTCATGGTGGAGGGAAGACAAGAAATACACCAAATGGAGCACTGGTTGGTACCATACGACCAACTTAAGGGAGCCATACATCTACTTGATGGATCTTATATGCCAATTATATGGAGAGAAGAACTACTCCAAATTTTCAGAGGCATGGATGCCCTTATCTTACATAGTGGAAATTTTTGGGAGCAACTTCAACTGGGGAGCAATCATTTCTAAGCAATTGAGCATCTGCATGCACCAAGATCAAACGATGAAGGAAGGAGAGACACTAGCCTTCTACATGGCTTCATATTTACTTGATGTCATGTGTGCGAGACACTAGCCTTCTACATGGCTTCATATTTACTTGATGTCATGTGTGCTAGAAACATTTCTGTCGACATGAACCTGAGCTGGCACATCGCAGAGCTCCTGGTCCACGTATATTTCAGCATCCTATGGGCGAACATGTACAGGAAATCTTACTCCCTCATCTGCAATGAATTCATTGCACGTATTTATTTCATTCTTTTTAAGAAATAATGCCCGAGACTATCGACTGCGGCCAAAAATATGATATCAAAGGTAGGCCACTGGTACTTGGACGAGCGTGGCACCTATAAAATTTAATAGGTTAATTGTGACTTGTACTTCTTCCCTCCTCCTGATTAAGTGTTGGGAGGAGAGATGCTAGTGCTTTTTCCTATAGTTACTCTTTCTTAAATATTCTTGAGAGAAAGGATAAATTATTGCAACTTGCTTGCATAAAAGAATAAATAAACAATGCATTGTTGTCGATTACAATGAGAAATTACCCCCCCACCTTAAACATAGGTGAATTAGGGTTAACTTATGTCCCACAAACGTATTTGATTCTATCTCTTTTTCTCTTTGACCTTGATTTAATTTCCTTCCCCTTATAAGAGGAGGGGAGAAACACTTTAAGGCTCTACCATAAGATGGAGATTCAGATGTCATAGAGGAATGAGCTTGTTGCACTAGAGGGTTCTCTTGACCAAGGGTTGCCTCCTCTTCTGTAGGAGTTTCCTAAATTATTTCTTGGACAAGATCCTCAACTATTACTATTGATTCAAAAATATATGGATTCGCTTGGGTCTTGGATAGTTAAACACCTCCCTTAGGGAATTCTTCATGTTCTTTCCCTACTCCCTCACTTTCTGGCTCTGAATCATCTAATTCAAGGGCTTCATATATATTGTTGGATGGGATGGATGGAACGGTTTGGGTTTTCTTTGTTTTCTTCAGCCCCTTGGACTGCAAATTTTTGTGCCTTCTGTTTACTTGCTTAAAAGAGACCTGCTACATTTCAATGGTTACTTTGAAGGGGGTTGAGCCTCTTGTTTTCTTAGGAAAAGTTTTGCAGAAGTGCTCATACTCATGACAAGTATTTCACTTGAAAGGTAGTTTCTCATAGTCTAGGGATTGCAGATGGCTCCAAACTTCCATGTTGATTTGCACCACCACCAGAAGGCTCTTATCCAATTTTGATTCCACACAAACTCTAGAACAAGAATGCAGATTTCCATTTGGCTCTGCTTGATCGATAAATCAACCTAGATTGTCTTAAATGGATTTAAGAGAGGATTTATCCCAAAAAATTAAAGGGAGACGAGGCAGCCTAACCCATACAAGGGCTACACAAATCTCCATTTTTGGGTTAAAGTTAAGGGACTAATGGAAAATAAACATTCCCTTGGATCCCATGAAATATGGTCTAGATTTGAATATCAAATATCATTCCTCCTTGTCAATGAATATGAACAGAAAATATCCATGACTGCATGCATAAGAGAAAACCTTACCTTGGATATTTGAAGCCCAATGCTCTAATATCCATGACTCTACTACTCAAGGATTAGGCCAAAGGCTAATGAACTTTCATGTTAATGCTTGCTCATACATAAGAAGGGATTTTCTCCTTGGCTCTAATGATGAATGTCTAGTTGAGAAATGGAATGCACCTGCTTAGCAAACTGACTTTGCACCAAAAACTTTCCTTTCAGTGGTTTCTAAAGTAACCAAAATTTTGAATGTCTCTACCTCATAATGAGAAGGGTCACTCATTCTATCCACACTAAGATATTCCCACAATGATGGCATCTAGGATTCTATCCAATCTCAGTGCTAACCTTACAATGTTGAATGAAAAGCTTCAGAGTTGGAAATGGAAACAACTAGGGAAACCTTAGCCACATAAAATACTCATCTCGACACTTGTCCAAAGCATCACGCTCATGGCTAAATTGGATTGTAACCACGTGCTGAAAATTTTAACATGGGTTCAATCAACTCAAACACATTGTTTTGAGGTTAAGTTCATCATGATGTCTTTAGTTTGAGTTGAGTCAAGTCCTGCAAGGTTACCATTTGCTATTGTGGTTGGTGGTTGAGGTGCCCTCCATATAGATATTTCAGAGAAGAGAAGCAAATCCCATAAAAAATTCATTTGAAAATAAATTGAATGATAT
>CBVK0100852792.1:0-10513 GCA_900067695.1 Picea abies
GTTTGAGTTATCTCTTGAACATTGTATAAGCTATTTATGATAATGAAGTTTTTGCTAGGTTTTCTTCCCCTAGAGTGTTTCCTAGGATAAATGTTATGTCTCTTGTGAATGTGTATTTCTTAGTGATCTTGTTCTTATGATGCTCTTATCTATTGAAATGCAAAGAACTATAATAATGACATAAACATTAACAAGTAGTGCTCTGTGCATGACTGTAGAAGGGTTACAGAACTAAGTGCAAGTGATTATAGAGATTATAGAAGGCTTTGTGCTACAACGCAAGGAAGAAGGATCTAGCGAGCTGCGTAGATCTTCTGTCCTGTGTGCAGAAGGGTTTTTGATGAATGTGTGCTGTAACCGATTGAAGACATTAATAAAGAAGAAGGGTTGGTGAATGTAGCCCTAGGGTGGGGGTGAACCATGTACATGCTATATTGCTTTGCTTTGTGCAATGCATCGATGTGTTTTTATGTGATGCATGTCATATATATCTGATGTTGCTTTGTGCCTAATCATGTGAATCATGTGAATCATGTGAATGAATGCTAGATCTGACCTATATGGATGTCCTTAGTGCTCTATAGAAATAACTATTATACATAAATTAATTGACATTCAACGGTTATGGATCTGCTAGTTATTTATGTTGAACGTAGGCTCTTGAAAGGTAAATGAATCATAGCTAACTATTTAAAATGGTAAAGTGGTCAATGAAAAACTATCAATACCTTTTGAATACACCCATTTTAGCTTCTTTCCATCTCGATATCTCATCACATGAAATACTGCCACAGCCAAAAGTTGCAGTGTTACATGTATTCAAAGAAAAATCACAGAATGTCTCAGAAACGCCCCTCGAAAGCAAACCATATATGATGAAGTCAGGCAAAGATGAAATGGGTAGAAAACTTACCGTCCATGAACCATCATCGAAAGTTATGTAAGCTTTTGTAATCGAGAGATTCAAATCGGTCAACACTTGTACAACTGTTAACAGAATGTCATGTTTATTAGCACTGTCAACCTGCATGTAGAAAAAAGATTAATTCAGATTTCAACTAAACCTGGAAAAAAGCACCGGGGTGAGATATAAACGCCTAACCTTAAGGAATTAAACTCAGAAGGCAAAAGAAAGTTGTTTTCATAGTGATTGCATTCTCTCATGTGGTATTGTCAATCTCAACCCCGCAAGGCCAATTTAGAGGATAAGGTCATTCTGAATGAAATGGTAAACCTTGGAGAGTTCAGAAGCTATCCAATCCATTTCTGACACAAACACAAAACTCCCATAAGCCCAAAACTCGATAACACAGAAATTTTAGACTGGGTTTCCTGTTCTCGTTCTTAAAGAAAAATGTCGTTATATAGACGTAAGCAGTCCTGAAAGAGGCTCGAATTCCTTTGGAAGACTGAGAAAATACAAATGAAAAAGAGCACGGTTTGCTAATACTGTCAAGCGTTGAATGATTGGCTTGCCCTTCTTCGACTTCAATGAAATTTGATGACTTTCTTTCTCTCATTCGCTCTGCTTATATATCTCCATTTATGTTCTATATGAATCAACCCGAGAGCCTCTCTTCAATCCTGGCATGCCCAGAGCTCCCCGGTGAATCATACGTGATGTTGGTTGCATCTCTCTGTGCTCTCTGCTTTTCTTTGTGCTCGGATAGACTAGAACTGGCATCAAAAAGAGTGGGGAAGTTGAGATTTTGAAAAAAATTGAAATGGACGATAGAGGGAACGAGTGCATCTCCCCTACGTTAGCTGGCTCAAAAATGGAGAGGCCACGTGGATGACTTCACGGGCATGCACTGCACAAACTAACGGTAACAACAACGTTGTTTGGGATAGTAGAGTCTCTACCGGCCGGTGTATGTAGTTGCCGGGATATGGGATCGACGGTGGTCGGAGTAACCAATCTGCGGTGGCCGGCAAAGGTCCAAATCGTTTTCCCTTTAGCCTATGCCATAAAATTTAAATAGTGCCACGTTACTACAGACATCTTTTGTCAGCACTTTAGGTACATGCATGTGGCTTACAGGCTTGCCAACGCTCCTTCTGGGCAGTGGGGATGACGCATTTTTTGTGGAATTGTATGCTTTGGAGATAGGGGATGCGGGGAGCAGTGATCAAATTTGAAGGGCAAGTTCTAATTTATGTGAGAAGGGTATATAATCATGCAACCCTTCTAGAATGAAAAGTTCATAGAAAAATTGCATTTCAATTGACAATAATAAATTAAGTTCACACTTCATAAAAAAATGTGTTAAATAAAATATTACATTTTTAATAAAAAAAAACTTAGCAGAAAATAAACTTCATAATTGAAACATGAGGATTTTGTTAAATGCTGAAACTCCAGTTTCAGCATAAAAAAAACTTAGCAGAAAATAAACTTCAGAACTGAAACATGAGGATTTTGTTAAATGCTGAAACTCTAGTTTCAGCATAAAAAAACTTAGCAGAAAATAAACTTCAGAACTGAAACATGAGGATTTTGTTAAATTCCGAAACTCTAGTTTCAGCACAATGTCAGCATAAAAAAAACTTAGTAGAAAATAAACTTCAGAACTGAAACATGAGGATTTTGTTAAATGTCGAAACTCCAGTTTCAACACAGTTTCAGCATAAAAAAAACTTAGCAGAAAATAAACTGCAGAACTGAAACATGAGGATTTTGTTAAATGCTGAAACTCTAGTTTCAGCACAGTTTCAGAATAAAAAAAACTTAGCAGAAAAAAAACTTCAGAAATGAAACATGAGGATTTTGTTAAATGTCGAAACTCCAGTTTCAGTACAGTATTAGCATAAAAAAAAACTTAGCAGAAAATAAACTTCAGAACTGAAACATGAGGATTTTGTTAAATGCCGAAACTCCAGTTTCAGCACAGTTTCAACATAAAAAAAACTTAGCAGAAAATAAACTTCAGAACTGAAACATGAGGATTTTGTTAAATGCTGAAACTCCAGTTTCAACACAGTTTCAACATAAAAAAAAACTTAGCAGAAAATAAACTTCAGAACTGAAACATGAGGATTTTGTTAAATGCCGAAACTCCAGTTTGAGCACAGTTTCAACACAGTATCAGCATAAAATAAACTTAGCAGAAAATAAACTTCAGAACTGAAACATGAGGATTTTGTTAAATGCCGAAATTCCAGTTTCAGCACAGTTTCAGCATAAAAAAAACTTAGCAGAAAATAAACTTCAGAACTAAAACATGAGGATTTTGTTAAATGTCGAAACTCCACTTTCAGCACAGTTTCAACATTTAAAAAAATCCTCATGTTTCAGTTCTGAAGTTTATTTTCTGCTAATTTTTTTTTATACTGAAACTGTGCTAAAACTAGAGTTTCGGCATTTAATATTGGCTGAAAAATCAGAGAGACTAGAGTTGGGTTGGGGTCTGAAAAGTTAACAAACAACTCATAATGATTACTATTTTCCATTGACGGTTCAGCCTCACCGTTTCAAATGGATCAGAAGATCTAATTTATTGAAAGAAACAGCAAGGGTTTACCACTTTCACTTGATTTTTATAAGAGGAAAGTGGAGGAGGAGGAGGAAAGGTCTTCATGGATAAAGACACAATAAGTTTTAAACCTCTAGGAGTAGGTACTCTGACGGTACTGAACATGACCTTAATGGAAGTTTCTATGCATCATGAAGACAGATGATAAGTAGGTGATGTCATGTCAAAATTGGCGAGTGGTTGTTGACTCTATAATTATTGTAACTTCAAGTATCAGTGCAGATCTAATGATAGTTTTTCTAGCTATAATTCTTGTTATCCTAGAAACCGCCCGAAACCCCAAATCATACACTGACCCCACTTAAATCCATCACAGATTGCTACCATCATATCTCGTTATGGACATATCAATGTATAAATTTTAATCTATTTTAACATATACATCATACACAATTCGATTTTTGTCTCGAAAATTTTGATATACAACCAAAAAAGTTTTTGAAATAATGTATAATAACACATATATAGTAGTAAATAAAGTAAAGAGCTCAGGTTCCTGAATCCTTACCCCAATTGACAGGAGGTTGCAGACAACATTAGCAGGCAAGGCTAGTGATGTGAACTTGACAACTTTTTCTTCCTCCATAGCCAACTTCTCCGGAAAATTCAGTGAAAAAACACTAGTGTTACAACCTACAATGCAATTCTCAAAGGGAACTTGTTCAAACTTCAATGTTACCGCAATTTCGCATGAAGAAACATTTATGATTTTATCTACCTATACAGTGTACAGTGTACACCACTGACCAGTGCTGACTCGCTAAGTGGAGTGTTAATTGGTAACCGACAAATTTTAATGTGAGTGGAGTGTTAATTGGTAAACCGTAACCGGCAAATTTTTAATTGGTAAACTATATCCTGCAAATTTTAATGACTGGCAAATTAAAATATTACCCTTCCTATGAAATTTTAAGTTTTTTTTAACATTTCCGAAATAACTTTTAAAAATTGAAATTAAATTTTTTTTTGACGTCTAATTATTTAATAACCCTTTTGAGACGTGCTGGACCCCCTCTGACGGGCTGTGACGTGTTGAATTTTGATCGCTGGCGGAGAGCTCTCGGTAATGGAAAGGAAGCAAATCCAGGGAACCGTGAACCACAGAGTACGTCGCAGTTTGAAATCGTTTCAAGCTATAGAAAAATGCAAACTGCTGGGTCATTCCGGATAGATCTATTTCGTTTATGCAAGCTGCGGGGTTTAATTTGACATTAAAATTTTAAAGAATGGCCCGTACAAAGTTTTAAACTAGAAATTTTTCACTTTGAAATGACCATTTCGAATTCCTCAAAGATGTGTTCAAAGACGCGAAATTTGTCACAGCCAAGAGTTAAATTACAAAAAAATGGTCTAGAATGATAAATTTGTATGTTGGAAGGTCGAGTTTGGCCAAACAAGCTCGAAAACCGGTTGAAGATCTCTGTAAATGGTAAAAGAATGTTGCATTTGTGAAATCTGGCATATTTATTTACGATAGTGTGGAGGTGTGTTGTGATTCTGTTGTTTCAAAATACAGTAGAAAAAGCGATAATAGTTTGTGTTTTGAAGAAGCTTAGGGTTTTGTTAATTTAGAGTTTAATTTAGATCTCTAATTCGGCAAAGAGGGTTGGGTTGGGCTATGATAGAGATAGAGATTAAAGTTATAAATACATCTGACACTCTCGTTCTACTTATCTTTATCAAGGTTTGTAGGTTATAGTTTTCCACAAATATACCGTCGAGTGAATACATTAGATCGTTGGTTGTGCTTTTTAATATTTGAATTTGCATCTTTTGGCCACTAGGCAATCATAGATTTAGGGGCATTTTCACAGTAGTAAACATATTTGTCTCGAATTGTGCCTTTAAAAATACTAGTGTGCGAGGGTAATCAAGATTTGGATTGGCCCAAAGTTGTTCATTTTTACCTCAAATTGGGGGAAACTTTGGTCTTGAATTCAAGTTCTATTTTCTCAGAGATTTGGAGGGGAATCCCACTCTCACTGGCCCAGACAGTGGTCGTGAAGAGAGGTCTCATCAATGCACTCGACCAAAGGGCCTCAAACAAACACAATATTATTTCGATCGACCATGACTTCGTAAAACTATTTTCATGTTTTACGTTACTAT
This sequence comes from Picea abies, assembly GCA_900067695.1. Taxonomy (NCBI): domain Eukaryota; kingdom Viridiplantae; phylum Streptophyta; class Pinopsida; order Pinales; family Pinaceae; genus Picea; species Picea abies. The sequence continues at coordinate 5,643 of CBVK0100852792.1, forward strand.
GTATTATTCCTTTCTCAGGAGCCTACCTGAGGGTAAATACTTTGTGACAGATTACTTTGTAAATCTTCATGGTAGCCAGTATATGCTTTGAACCGGTATCTTCTTGGCCTCCAAGAAGATTTACTTTGTGACAGCAACCGATATATGATTCGAACCTGTCTGCTGGACTTGCCTGAGTTTACAAAGAAATCCGAAGTGTTTTCTGTAGTTGTATACATTTAAATGGTGAATGGATTTCTCTCTGTTTTCAAATAATCCTTATTAGAGGGTAATTCTTGCCTCTCTATTGTGTTGAGGGTAATTCTGGCCTCTCTATTGGGACAGTTAGTAAACTGTACTTCACTCCCTCATGAATTTGTGCTATGTGGTGCCCATTCAGCGATGGTTGTCCGATGGGCAACAATTGGCATCCTGTTGTGCGTCAGATCTCTTGTCGATACCAATCAGATCGACGCCAAGTGGCAACTTGTTGGGCCTCTGATCTGTTGCAATATGGTTGTTGGATCGATGCCAAGTGGCATCCTGCTGGGTGTCCAATCTCTGGCAGGTCCACCATTCGATTGATGCCAAGTGGAAGCATGTTAGCCGTCTAATCTCGGCAGGTCCACCGTGGGATTGGTGCCAAGTGGCATCCTGTTACAGGTCAACCGTGGGATTGGTGCCCAGTGGCAACCTATTGGGTATACGATCTCTTACAGGATGGATGTTGGAAAGGTGCCAAGTGGAAGTCTATTGTGTGTCCAATATTTTGCAGGATCGTCATCGGATTGATGCCAAGTGACAACCTTCTGGGAATTCGACCTGTTGTAGGATGGTCGTTGGATCGGTTCCAAGTGGCAGCTTACTAGGTTTCTGATCTCTAACGGGTACCCCATCGGATAGGTGCCAAGTGGCAGCCTGTTGGGTGTTCAATCTATGGGAGTTCCACCATCGGATTTGCGCCAAGTGGCAGCATGTTGGACGTTTGATATCTGGCAGGTCACCATCGGATGGGCAAACGATCTGTTGCATGTTGGTCGTCGGATCAGAGCCAAGTGGTAGCCTGCTAGACGTCCAATTTTTGCTAAGTGGTAGCTTGATGGGCATCCGATGTCTTGTAGGTACTCTGTCAGATCGACGCCAAGTGGCATCCTACTAGGCATCCAATTTATGGTAGAACGATTGTCGGATAGGTGCCAAGTGGCATCCTACTGGGCGTCCGATATATGGTAGGTCCAGTTTTGGATGGACACCAAGTGGCAGCCTGCTGGGCATTTGATCCGTTGCATGTTGGTCATTGGATCTTTTCCAAGTGGTAGTCTATTGGGCATCTGATATGTTGGATTATGGTCGTCATATGGGTGCTAAGTGGCAGCCTATTGGGCTTCTGATCTATGGCACATCCACCGTCGGATCTTTGCCAAGTGGCAGCCTGTTAGGCATCTGATATTTGACAGGTCCACTGTCAGATGGGTGCCAAGTGGCAACCTACTAAGCATCCAATCTCTACCAATTCCACCATCATATGGGTGCCAAGTGGTAGCCTTCTAGGTGTCCGATCTATGGCACGTCCACCTTCGGATCTGTGCCAAGTGGTAGCCTGCTGCGCATCTGATATCCAATAGGTCCACTGTTAGATGGGTGCCAAGTGGTAGCTTGTTGGGCATCCGATATCTGGAAGGTCCATTGTTGGATGGGCGCCAAGTGGCAGCCTGTTAGGCATTTGATATCTAGCAGGTCCACTGTCTGATGGGCACCAAGTGGCAACCTGCTGGGCATCCGATCTGTTGCATGTTGGCTGTGGGATCTGAGCCAAGAGGTAGTCTGTTGGGCATCCAATCTGTTGAATGATGGTCATCAGATGGGTTCCAAGTGGCTTCTTTCTAGGCGTTCTATTTGTTTCTGGATGGTCGTTGGATCAAAGCCAAGTGGTAGCGTGCTTGGCATTCGATCTCTGGCAGGTCCACCATCGGATCGGTGTGAAGTGGCAGCCTGTTGGGCGTACGATCTATTTCTGTATGGTCATCGGATCGATGCCAAGTGGCAGCCTATTGGGTGTACAATCAGTTTCTAGATGGTCGTTGGATCGACGCCAAGTGGCAGCCTATTTGGTGTCCGATCTATGGTAGGTACATCGTCAGATCAACGCCAAGTGGAAGCCTATTAGGCATCCGATCTCTTTCAGATGCACTGTCAAATGGGCACCAAGTGGTAGCCTGTTGGGCATATGATTCATTTCTGGATGGCTATCGGATCGACTCCAAGTGGAAGCTTGTTGGGTGTCCAATCTCTTTCAGGTCCACTATCGAATGGGCATCAAGTGGTAGCCTACTAGGCATATGCTCAGATTCTAGATGGTCCTTAGATTAATGCCAAGTGGAAGCCTATTTGGCGTCCAATCTATGGTAGGTACACCATCGAATTGGTGCCAAGTGGAACCCTGTTGGGCACCTGATCTCTTTCAGATCCACCGTCGGATGGGCACCAAGTGGTGGCCTAGCATACGATCTGTTTCTAGATGGTCGTCGGATCGGCACCAAGTGACAACCTGTTGGGCATATGATCTGTTTCTGGATGGCCGTCAGATTGGCACCAAGTGGTAGCCTGCTAGGCATACGATCAATTTCTAGATGATCGTTGGATCAGTGCCAAGTGGTAGCCTATTTGGCGTCCGATCTATGGCAGGTCCACCATCGAATCGACGCCAAGTGGAAGCCTATTGGGCATCCGATCTCTTTCAGATCCACCATTGAATGGGTGCCAAGTGGCAGCCTACTGGGTGTACGATCTGTTTCTGGATGACCGTCAGATTGATGCCAAGTAGCAGCCTCTTTGGCGTACTATCTGTTTCTAGATGGCTGTCAGATTGGCACCAAGTGGCAACATGTTGGGCATCCAATCTTTGGCAGGTCCATGGTCGGATTGGCAACAAGTAGCAGCCTGTTGGGCGTCCAATATTTTGCAGGTCCATGGTTGGATCGATGATAAGTGGTGGCTTGCTGGGTGTCTAATCTTTGGCAGGTTCACCAGTGGATCTGCAAAAAGTGGTAGCCTTATGGGCATCCGATCTCTGGCAAGTCCACCGTTAGATCTGCGAAAAGCGGCAACCTTGACATTAGATCCCTGTTATGTTGACCGTCAGATCTGGGACAAGTGGCAACTTTATGGGCATCAGATATGTTGCAGGTCCACTATCAGATATGTGACAAGTGGCAACCTTATGGGCATCAGATCTCTGGCATGTTGACCATGGGATCTGCGAAAGTGGAAACCTTATGGGTGTCGATCTCTGGCAAGATGATCGTTGGATCTGTGATAAGTGAAACCTTATGGGAATCACATCTCTAACAGGATGACCATTGGTTATGTGAAAAGTGGTGCTCGGAAGACCGTCGAAAAATCTATTTGGTGGAGCCCGCAAGGTTGTCAGATCATGGGTGCCTCCACCATGATATTAGCTCACCGTGAACCTTGAAGCAGTGATCCCGAAGTCTCTCTCGCTGACCTACGGTGAATTTTCCATCAAATTATGTTAACCCTTCAATATTCTACCATGCAGACTTCAGCAGACAATCCTTGGTTTGAACACAACGTAATCAGATGGAGTATGATTGCTGGTTGCGATTTGTCCTCAGCTTCTCTGCGTCAGTGGATACCTTAATTCTAGTTGAAGATCCATTGGAATAATAGTTACTTGCAACTACTATTTATGTTATTAATTTAAGTACCCCTTTGACAATGATGGCTCGAATCTGCTTTGCTCGATTACGAGTTTCGTTTCCTGTTCGGTGCCATTTCTAGGCTGAAGAAGATAATATTTCCAGTTAGGGGTTTTTTAAAGTGTTGAATTGTGATTTTTGTTATGCAGTTGAGGGTTAGTTCTAATATTGGTGTATAAAGGTATCTTAGAAGGAAATAATAAGCCTCGTCTTTAATTTCTTATAAGTTTTCTTCAATCTGGAATAGATGCAAGTGTGTTTTTTTAGTTAAAACAAAAGTTTTAAGAAATTAGATAAGTTGAAAGTTTTCAAAGTTTGTTAAGAACTCGAAAGGAAATAAGCCTTGTCTTCAATCTCTTATAGGGGATGGGCACCAAGTGGAATCCTTCTGGGCAACCGATCTGTTGCATGTTGGTCATCGAATTGGAGCCAAGTGGTAGCCTACTAGACATCCAATTGTTGCTAAGTGGTAGCTTGATGGGCGTCCGATGTCTTGCAGGTACTTTGTTGGATCAACGCCAAGTGGCATCCTGTTGGGTGTCCAATTTTTGGTAGAAAAACCATCGGATAGGCGTAAAGTGGCAGCCTGTTGGGTGTTTGATATATGGCAGGTCCAGTTTCAGATGGGTACCAAGTGGTATCCTGTTGGGCATCCGATCTGTTGCATGTTGGTCGTCAGATCTTTTCCAAGTGGTAGTCTATTGGGTGTTTGATATGTTGGATTATGGCCGTCAGATGGGTGCTAAGTGGTAGCCTATTGGGCGTCTAATATATGGCACATCCACCATCAGATCTTTGCCAAGTGGCAGCCTGTTGGGCATCTGATATTTGACAGGTCCACTGTCAGATGGGTTCCAAGTGGCAACCTACTAAGTATCCAATCTCTAGCAGTACCACCATCAGATGGGCGCTAAGTGGCAGCCTTCTAGGTGTCTGATCTATGGCACATCCACCATCAGATCTATGCTAAGTGGTAGCCTGCTGCACGCCCGATATCCGACAGGTCCACTGTCAGATGGGTACCAAGTGGTAGCTTGTTGTGAATCCGATATCTGGCAGGTCCATTGTTGGATGGGCGCCAAGTGGCAGCTTGTTGGGCGTTCGATATCTAGCAGGTCCACTATCTGATGGGCACCAAGTGGTAGTCTGTTGGGCATCCGATCTGTTGCATGT
>CBVK0100852793.1:0-10513 GCA_900067695.1 Picea abies
AAATATTTAACAGACAACGAATGCTTGTCATTGATGGCAAGTACAAAAGTGAAGATGACATGAGTACAGGAAGTTTGTAATCGACAGGAAAATAGAAGATTAAGTTTAGGAAGGTTGAATGATCGAAGGCAACGCAATATTGATCGAGTGATCGAAGACCCGTAAAGTTTGAGAAGAATCTCTGATCGTTGGATTCCATTAAAAATTCATGAAAGAATGAGGGTCATCAGATCTGAATGTAGACAAGAAGAGATCGTTGAAGAGGAGGACAGATCTCAGTCGTTAGATCCAAGCGCACGATCTGACCATCATTGGATCAAGAAGAACCCGCATGTCCTTTAAGGTACAAGGAGAAGCGGGCGTAATCACGATATGCAAAATCACGATGTAATCTGAGCCGTCAAATCAAGGTTTGATCTAGACCATTGATTCCAGTCCATGTCTAAGTTTTGAGGATCGAGAGTTGGAGATGTCAAAGTTTCTTAACAGCAGGAATCTCGATATCACGATATGCGAAATCGCGATTTAATCGTAGCCATTGAATCGAGATCAGATTTGGACCATTGATCCAAACCCATGTCAGAGTTTCGTGAATCGGGACTTTGAAGTGACAAAAACACTAGACATCAAGGATGTCGAAATCGCGATATGAGAAATCTTTGAAGTGACAAAAACACTAGACATCAAGGATGTCGAAATCGCGATATACGAAATCGCAATTTAATCACAGCCATTGAATCGAGATCAGATTTGGACCGTTGATCCGACCCCATGTTGGAGTTTCGTGAATCGGGACTTTGAAGTGACAAAAACACTGGACATCAAGGATGTCAAAATCGCGATATGCGAAATTGTGATTTAATCGTAGCCGTTGAATAGAGATCATATCTAGACCGTTGATCTAACTTCATATCAGAGTTTCATGATTCGCGACATGGAGAGGCAAAGAACCCAATGCAACAAGAATGCCGAAATCATGAAATCACTATTCAATCATAGCCATTGAATCAAGATCACATTTGGACCATAGAATCACAGGAAATGTGGCAAGTGATCGAAAGTTCGCTGACTTGGGGTCAACGGAGCATAGTGTCAGATCTGGACCGTTGATCTAACTCCATGTCGGAGTTTCGGGGATCAAGAGTTGGAGATGTCAAAGTTTATTAACATCAAGAATCCCGATATCGCGATATGCGAAACCGTGATTTAATCACAACCGTTGAATAGAGATCAGATCTCAACCGTTGATCTAACTCCATATCGGAGTTTCGCGAATCGTGACATGGAGAGGCAAAGAACCCAATGCAACAAGAATGTTGAAATCGCGAAATCGCAATTCAATCGTAGCCATTGAATCAAGATCACATCTGGACCATGGAATCATAGGACATGTGGCAAGTGATCAAAATTTCGTTGACTTGGGGTCAACGGAGCATAGTGTCGAAAATCATGAAATGAGAAATCGCGAAAGCGATTTTTGCATAGGCGCTTGGTTATGACCATAGTCATATTGGGGAAGGAGCTAGTGCAGAAAAGTTCTGTATCGGAACTTCGGGGATAGCAAAATGAAGTGTAGAGACACTCAGCACAGGATTGCCAAAATGTCGAAACCCGATTTAAAGGCAATGTCAATATAGTTCATCCAACGGTGTAGATAAATTGGAATATAATCGGAAGGTTAATGTTCTCTCTCACAGTTAACACCTCAATTACGAATCTGTTAGTGAAACGGATTCATGATTGTGAATCTGTTGGCATTTTAGTTGCTCGAATAGTTGTCTTCCTTGTGTCGAAGGAGATGGGAAGTTGAACCGCCGTGAGGGTGTATAAAAGAAAAAGAGAAAGACAGTGTGTGGTTGGTTGTTCTGTATGAGAAAAGAATGAAATTGTAAGAAAAAGAAAATGAGAGAATGTGCAGAAGGAGATTGAGCATATGTGCAGTGTGAGATGAAATGCAGAGCAGAATAACAGAACAAGTTGAAGAAGAGCATAATGACAGAACAGGTTGATGCAGAGCAGACCTGCTAAATAGACAAAGGAAGAAATGAATTGCAGAATAGTTAGAAGAGGACCAGATGTACAGAACAAAGAAAGATTGGTAAGAATTGATGTATCTATGTAGTTGAATGTTTATATGTTCATTTATGTTCTAGGGAGGTTGGGAGGTGCTCGGGAGGACTGTTGTCCTCAGAGGTTCAAGTGGGAGCTTGAACACATGAAGTTGTAGCTTCCATCTGGTTGCAGCCAGAGAAACCAGGGTGGCAGGGTGGTGCTAGGGAGAACAAGTGTTCTCTGTTATACAGGTTGGAGGCTGTGTAATTGGAAGTTGGTGCTTCTATCCAGTTGGTGCTGGAACATATAGGAAGTTGGTGCTTCCTTCTAGTGGGTGCTAGAGAAACCAGGGAGTTGGTGCTTCCTTCTAGTGGGTGCTAGAGAAACCAAAGAGTTGGTGCTCTCAAACAAGTTGCAGCTTGTAAAACAGAGGTAGCAGCCTCACATTGAGTTGGTGCTCAATTAAAGATAATGTACAGAACTTAAAAGATTGCCTATCATTTCGAAGAAGAAGAGTTTTTCTCCCTTTATGGGTTTCCTCGTGAAAATATGTCTCTGTGTATACCTTATGTATGACTGATGCTTTTTACTTTTACTGTTCATATGTTGTATAATGTTGATGATCACTTGAGGAAAGATTAAGAATATTTTAATAGACTCATCATTGTTTAAGCTCAAAGACAACTTATTCACCCCCCCCCTCTCAGTTGTATTAGTAATTTCAACAACAACAACCCTATCCTCCTAAAGCAGTCAACGTCGAGATAACTACATCAAAAATCAACGACTAGGATAGGACCTGAAGGATCCCCATATCTACGGTCCTAGCAACTGCGCAAATTCATCCTTCGGGAGTTTTTGTGTCACAACAACCCTATCCTCCTGAAGTGGTCAACATCGGGCTGACTACATCATATATTCGATGGCTAGGAGAGAACTCGAAGGATCCCTAGATCAATGGTAAAGGTCTCTTCGCGGCTCTAACTTTCAGGGGTTTTGGCTTCACTACCACTCCATTTTCCCGAAGCGGGACATCGTCGAAGTACCCTATGCGGGTCCCTTCTCCTGAATGATCGAACGGTAGGCAGGGCTCCTAACGATCTCCCCTAAATCTATGGCTCTCCTTCACTTCATAACTTCGGCGTTTGGGGATTTTTATGCTATAGCATCTCCATTCTCCCGATGTGGAACTTTGTCGAAGTACCATATGCGAAACCTTCCACTAGACGATCATACAGTCGAGAAGGGGCCCCAACGGACTCCCCAGATCAATGACTCACAACCTTTCACGAATCCGACATTTGGGTATTTTTTACAGTTATGAAGTTTGTCATCCCAGGGATTTGAGCTCCCGAAGTTCCGAATGCCATCAAGAGCTAGCTCCTTTCGGACTTAGTGCAGGGTTCCTAGACCCTGGTCATATGGACCCTCTGATGAATCTTGGGCTATAAGATCTACTCCTTAGCCGAGATTTGGTTAAGGTCGTTGGTGTGAGCCTAAGGTCTCTTAGGCTACTGGTTTGAAGGAAGTGCCTTCCTAGTTCGCAGAACTTTAACTTGGTAATCTCGTGGAATTACTGAGATGGTAGTAGTGCCCAAAGGCTTGCTCCAGCTCTAGAACTGTGAGGTAACACCCTGGGGAAAACACCTTCAAGAGTTAAACTGGAGCATATGGAAAATCAAGCAGAAGCATATGTCCTCAAGGAGATAAATACATACACATCGCTTGATTAGTCAATATAGAGGCCAATCTTAAATGTATACATACATGCACTCATTCATTATTCCATTTCAAATCACAAAGCATGAAAACACTTATCAGAACCATAAGACGTGATGCGACTGCTGAAAGGGGTGTCTGTTTCCACCCAACCATAGGCTCAGTCACTCCTAACAGATTTACCAGTGGCCACCCCTGAGCTAGGCCACGATGCTTTGAGATTGAATATTTTCTTATAGCTCGGTGAGAGTTAGGCACGAAGGTTACTTTCCTTCTCCTGGGATCAGAACACACTCTTTTCAGTTCTCCCTCAAACCTGAGCTTAGTCTCCCTTCTCTGCTCTCTTCCTAGGTCTTCCTCTACCCATCACGCCTTTTGCTCTTGCCTACCTCAAAAATATTGCATGTAGCTTGAATTCCTAGTCCGTGGTAAGTTATAGAAGCCTTACAAATGGGCAATCTACCCCATCCCCTCATTAAATCTTGAGGAGGTCTTCCCACCTACCAGCCTGAATGTAATTCATTCCTGGGTCAAAGGGTCGTTCTGATCCTGAGCAATTAAATCCATCAAAGTACTGGTCTGGTGGAGGTTAACGCAACCATTCCTGGTCCCCTCCACCATCTCTTTCATAGCACTCATGGTCTCTCTTAGCACACCCTCTTTCCAGCAGTCATGCAACACTTATCCATTTTCTAGTAAATAACAGGATTTACATTCATTGACCTTTTATACAAAGGTCCATCAAATCAAACATTCACACATGTTGAGTTTCCCATAGTCTCTTGGCCAATATAGTTATATTTACAAACTGGGGGAAACAAGGTGTTACAATTCCCTCCCCCTTAAAGGGAACATCATCCTCGATGTTCTATCTGTCAATATGTTGTTTCTATATAGAAGTAAGAAAAAATGGATATGCCTGTCTCATGGCATCCTCCATTTCCCACGTAGCCTCATCTGGGCCAAAGTGTTTCCACTACACCTTGACCTGTACAATGGTTCAGTTCTTGAGTGAGGTTTCCTTCCTGTCTAGTATGCATTGAGGTTCTAGCAAGAATTCTCCCTCCGACTCCACCTGGATCACATACCAGTCAATTATATGATTAGAATCATGTACATATTTATTCAATAATGAAACATGGAAAACATTATGTGCCTTTATTGTGGGAGGGAGTGCTAGCCTATAGGCTATAGGTCCCACTCTATCTAAGACTTCAAAGGTTCCACAATATCGAGGTGCCACCTTGGCACAAGCTCCCATTCTCAGGGAACTCTTCCTAGGCCTAACTCTGAGATAGACATGGTCTCCTATCTTGAACTCTCTAGGAGTTCTCTTTCTGACGACGTAACTCTTATGTCTATCAATTTTCAAATTTTCCTTTATCTGAATCACTTATTGTTCAATTTCTTTCAACCTGTTGGGTCTGATTGTAATTCTATCCACTGGATTACTCCAGCTGATTGGAATATTACATTGTCTACCATAGAGGGCTTCAAAAGGGCTCATCTTCAGTGACTCTTGATAACCGTTGTTGTAGGAAAATTATACCAATGGTAGGTAGTCTTCCCACTTCATAGGCTGATGCATTACATGAATCCTTAACATGTCATCTAATATCTAGTTTACTCTTTATGTCTATCCATCATTTTGAGGGTGATAGGTTGTGCTAAACAACAATTTAGTCTCAAAACCAACCATTAAGGACTTCCAAAAGATTGAAGTAAATTTTGTGTCCCTATCGGATATAATATCCCTAGGCATGTCATGCACTCTAAATATCTCCTTCATAAATATGTTGGCGATATCTATTGCCTTGCAAGTTGACTTGACATGAACGAAGTGAGCAAACTTGCTCAATTTTTCCACTACTACCATGATGGCATCGTTCTGCTTGGTCGATTTTAGTAATCCGGTGATAAAATCCATGGAAATGGTTTCCCATTTCCATTCTATAATTGGTAGGGATTGTAGCAACCATGTTGGATGTCGGTGTTCTAGCTTAACTTGTTGGCATTCTAGACACTTAGCTAAATAATCAGCTATGTCCTTTTTCAATCCAGGCCAATAGAATTGTTTCCTAGTGGTCGTGATCATTTTCTGATAACTTGGATGACCAGTATATGGTTTCTTGTGTAGTTCATCCATTATGAACCTCTTCAAGTCGTCACAACTTGGGATATACAATATGTTTCTGTAAGTCAAAAAACCTTCATCCAACATCTGATAGCCTTCATACTTTATCCCTGTGGGCTCTTACTTTAGGTATGATGTCACAGTCTTGAAGAATGCATATGTTTCCTGTGCATTCCAGACTCTCTCCCTAACATTCGTTTTACAAATGCTTATTGTTTCCAAGTGCATGGGTTAGGAGGTATTTCAATTTCTGAAATCTTTCTTCACATTTTGATGTCTAAGTGAACTTAACCCCCTTTTTCTACAGGGCAGTGATTGGCAACAAATCTTGGAAAATCCTTTTATAAACCTTCTATAGTATCCCGCTAAGCCCATAAAGGATCTAATATCATATACATCCCTTGGGGTAGGCCATTCCATGATAGACATGATCTTGTCAAGGTCTACTGCCACTCCTTCTTTAGAAATAACATGGCCTAAGTAATGGACTTGCTTATGGAAAAACTCACACTTGTTAAACTTAGTGTAGAGATGATACTCTCTTAGTACTTGAAGTATAAGTCTAAGATGTGCTCCATGCTCCTCTCTATTCTTGGAGTAGATTAGGATATCATTAATGAAAACCAACACAAATCTGTCTAGGAATTTGTTGAGTACATTATTCATCAAGCACATAAAAGTGGCAAGGGCATTGGTTAATCCAAATGGCACCACCCCAAATTCATAGTGACCATATCTGGTCTTGAAGGATGTTTTGTGGATGTCTTCATCCTTGATTCAGACTTCATGGTATCTAGACCTTAAGTCAATCTTTGAGAAAATGGAAGCACCCCCCAATTGGTCGAACAAGTCATCGATTCTTGGTAAGGGGTACTTGTTCTTTATGGTTGTCTTATTGAGTTGTCTATAATCTATGCACAGTCGGAGCATGCCATCTTTCTTTTTCACAAACAAGGTTGGTGCTCCCCATGGAGACACATTGGGCTGGATGTAGCCCTTGTCCATCATTTCCTTTAGTTGTAGCTTGAGCTCAACTAGCTCTGGTGTACTCATCCTATAGGGTTTCCTAGACATTGGCACTGCTCCTAGTGCAAGTTCTATCGAGAAGTCAATGTCTCTTCTCAGAGGTAGACATGATACCTCTTCTGGAAACACATCTCTATACTCTCTTAATATGGGGTGGTCCTCTAGGTTTGTTTTTTCATTCTCAATAGATTCCAACACTTGTATTACATATAGAGAACACCCCCTTCTGCAATACTTTTTCATTTGAAGGGTTGATATTCATCTCACTGAGACAGGCTTCTGAATCCCTTGGAGGGTTATTTTTATCCCTTCTTCATTTTCACACTCTAAGGTCTTATGGTAACAATCCAACTTGGTTTTATAAGTGGCTAACCAATCCATACCAATCAACAGGTCATAAGATCCTAAGGGAAGTATGTTAAGGGTCACTTGGGTGGGAAATCCATCCATAATGAATTGGCAGGCTAGTATGAACTCTGCTACTTTTATTTTGGTTCCAGTGGCTAGTTGTACCAACCATGGCTTAACATGTCTAACTGGTTGCAGTTTACACTTATCAATAGTCTGAGGGGCTACATAAATCAAATTAGAACCAGGTTCAATTAAAATAGAAACCAAATGGTTGGCAATCATACCTTCCATCTCCACCACTGAAGCTTGGTGGTCGACTTGTTTATTATCCATGGCTACATAAATCTGTGGTATGGTCCTAGCCACATCATTGACCATGGTAGCTTCTTGGATGTTGTAGATTCTCCTACTGTTTTGTTGTTTGTGTGGGAAATCCCTCAGTAGATGTTATTCTTCGCAACCCCAACATTTCAAGGGTTCTCTCTTTGGGTTATCAGTCTTTCTTGGGGTTGTGTTATCGGGCTAGATTTTAAGTGTGGACACAAATTAATACCCCTAGCTTCACTACAAAACTAGAACAAAACAAGACAGTACACTACTCTTTCATTAGCTTTCAATTATCAGATGAGAAATGGATCTAGAACATACCTTTTAAATATCGAAGATCTGACTTCGCCAATGCAATCCAAGCTTCGTCGCGAGGCTTATGGAGAAATATCTGCAGATAAACACAAGCCAATGAAGATAAGAATAACAAAGTCTATTTGATATGAAACTATGTACGTGATCAAGGAATCATACAACATGAACAAATAACATTCATATAGGAAAGAAAAGTATATATGTATTAAAGAATGTGGAAGAAAGATACAACCAGATGCCTTGATGTCATCGGGTTCCTTCCAACAGTTCCTTGCTTCCCACACAATTATTGCTCCAAGGATTTTGAGATCATAGATCTGACATCTACTCACAATCTATCTTGACAAAGAAAATCTCAAAGCCACTCTAACCAAGCTAACAATCTCAAGCCAAAACAACTAAGCTTAATCCAACTAACTTTCTCCATGAGAACTCCTCTCCTTTTATAAGCTGAAGAGGATAAGGTGAAGAGGTTAGGATGATCCCACTAAATCATGAAAGCGAGTAAGATCCAAATAGGTGAAGAGGTTAGGATGATCCCACTAAATCATGAAAGCGAGTAAGATCCAAATCTTTTAGAAGCCACCTCAGTATAGAAGCTTATCCTTCTAAAAGCATCGAGAAAATGCTCGTTTTTCCCATGTACGAAGGTTGTCGCACCCTAGCTATAGAGAAACCTGCGGAAACTTCGTAGCCTAGCTATAGTGCAGCCTATGAAAATCAAGCATTTCCACACCCTGTGTATAGAGCAACCTATGAAAATCCTCTTTAATAGGGTTTTTACAAAGGAAAATACAACTTCTTCTCTCAGGGAAAGTTCTTCTCCCTTGTTTCTTCAAGAATCCAGGCCACTGACCCTCTGAAGGCAACAGATAGGTTTACATCATTCACGGCCATAGGGATGAAAAAAATAATGTGTAACAGAGAGCCCCCCAAAGTATGAAGTTAGAATAGAGTGATAGCTGAAATACTTTGTCGAGTGTGTGTAGGGAACAAGGAACACGTCGGTCGGAAACCTGCCAAAAAACAAGGAAATATAGTACAATAATATATCATCACTGAGGTAGGCATTCCCATACTTAGGATACAAATGACTCAAAGCATAAATGTCGACATCCGAAGATCCATGTCAAGTAATACAGGTCATGGCCACCAAACATACACTGTGGATCCATGCCATTATGGCTCAAATCTGAACATAGCCACCAAAAATACACTGTGGATCTATTTGTTAAAGACTCAAATTCGAATATAGCCATGAGACATACAATGTGGATCTATGCAACAGTACAAACTAAATATACTCCAACACAGCCTGAATCTGTTGAGAAAAGATTCAGGGTCTTCATCTCCACCACTCTATAGTATGAATCTAACCATGTGAATACATGTGTTGAAGTCAAACATGGTAGAAACCACTTGATTACTAGTCATTAGTGAATACCATTAACAAGTGCGAGGGAAATCACCATTAATGTCAATGACTCCCAAGGTACACTAGTACAATCCAACGAATGTGAATTAATGAGTTGAAGTCGAACACTCGGCGGAATCTCCCGATCAAGGGTCAATAATGAAAACCCACTGTCGAAAGCGAGGAAACCTGCCATTGAGACATGCAAGTTCCAAGGTACCAATTAGTTTCTAAGTCTAATTGTTGGATAATGAGTTGAAGTCAACAGGAAAAGACTCGTCACAGGAGGGCCTTAATGTATCCCCCATCAATGACACGAAATAGGTAAGAAGATTTGAAGCAGATAAGAGTAACCAGTAACTCAGGACTGACTCAGGGATGGTCGATGCAATAGAAGGTTTAAGGACTGCAGAAAAAGTCAACACAATAGAAGGATTTCTGGGTTGAACTTTTTGAACATATTGACGACACGACAACTATCTTGGAAACACTGACTCAAAAATAGGGATCACAGACCAACTTGTAATCTTATAAAGGAGTATGATCAAGAGACAAATAGATTTTCCAACCTAGACACAAGGCGAGTGAAAGTGTGTCATGTTCAAAAGCGACTCTTCCATGGAATACAAGTTTAGACACATTTCTTTCCCAATTTTTCCCCCACCATTACTGGCGAGTACCTCTTTATTTTTACGCAAGCTTGAGGAGGATAACATATGCTTGTATTGTAAGCTCATCCTTTAGATGAGTCCCTAGGAGTATGTTTAACGAACCTTGGGAAGGAGTGGTTTGGTCCCATATGGGCCTTTCAATGTTTGTTTAATGAGTCCAAAGAAAGAAAACTCAGGGGTTTTTCATGTTTAGAGAGTCTAAAAAACACTTAAAGAGAACTCTCTCAGTTCCTTTTTCATAAAGTAGTCTAATGAGACCGAAAAAGAGATAAACTATTGCTCAACAAACGCGCTTTCTAATACTTTAACGAGCGTTAAAAGAACAAGATCGCTCGATAATCTTTTCATGTTTAGAGAGTCTTAAAAGAGCTTAAAGGGAACTCTGGGGGGTTCCTTTTTCATATAACCTTTACGAGTCCGAAAAAGTGATAAAAGTATACTCGGTTACATTCTCACGTATTTACGAGCGCGATAAAGAACAAATACTAAGCTCGGTAACTTATT
>CBVK0100852794.1:0-10513 GCA_900067695.1 Picea abies
GGTGACAACTTTTCCTCACAATCACTTGAGCTACACCCAACTGACTATTTTATCTCTAGTTACATAGTACTAGTCATCATTACTTTAAAGAGAGTTGTTGTAAATTCAGAGTTCTTATAAACATCAAATTATGGATTTGACTCATTTGACATCATAAATAATAAACCCAAATAGATTTGAGTCATGAGAAACTTGCAATGAAGCATCCTGAGTAACTATGGACCCAATTAGGGGCTTTCACCCCAAACTAAACCCATAGAGTATGGAAATACCCTAAACGAGTGCCTTAAAGGATCAAGTGAACCAAATCGATGACTAAAGGCTAGAGGAAGAGAGATAAAAGCGATAAGAGACCCTACCCAAGTGCAAGACATTTGTAAGAGGTCACATAGCTAAGTTAGGGAAAGGGGGACTCAAGAGAGGAGATTACAACACGTATGGATGATAGAGAGGTGACAATGTCATCACTAGGTAGGTCATGCATGGATACAATACATAAGTAAACTACATTTCGACATCCCTATTGGGTAGGTGTAATGTGAGTACTATTACCCCTTGACATATAGGGGTAACTACAGGAGATTTTTCTCATATGACCCTTATAATAGACAGCAATTCCACATAGGAGATCCATGGTTCTCCATAGACAATTGACCAAAGATGCTTCCCACGTTGTGCTCAACTAACTCACATATGATGATTATGGTGCTTGACATACATGAGGTTCATTATTTCATTGCTTCATATGAAGTGTTAATGCCTTATGTATGTGTCATGAAAGTAGTAACCATCGGTTGAGTTGGATAATGGATCATGGTGCTCTAAGTTTGTGCCTTTTGCCTTGTTTCACCTTGTTGCTCATCTTCATCTTCTAGATAAGTGTTGTCATTCCTGGGTCGAGTTGTATATCCCAATCCAGACATAACATTGTCCATCCTTCCCTATTTTCATTGTCTCACTCGTGGGTTGGTTGCCATATGTCACACAAAAAAATTTGTGCTTCATAGTCCCTTAGAATATCCTCACCCCATTAGAACTCTAATCTCGAGGTGAAAAGCATATACAAAAAAAGAGATAGAAAATAAAAGTAAAAACCAAAGGAAATAAAGCAAGAGTAATACCCCCTTGCTATGAGGCCATCACCCCAAGTCCTATGTAATAAAATGCATGTCTAAAAAATGACTAAATGAAGCAAAACAAAAGTCAAAAGTAAGAACATGTTAAATGAATAAAGAAAAATGCAAAAGGGGTGTGTAAAGGCATATTGTCGAGGAAAGGGCAACTCAATGCATAAATGCTCCCTCATACTTCAAAGGTACCCACATGGATGAATATATTAAACAACTTCATGTTGTTGTGCAATGCAACTCATGGAGTTACCTGCCAAACCATACCATTTATCACCACACGTGCTCCTTGATCGATTTTCTTGGGAAATACTTCTCTTCCTGGGTATTGGCACACATAATAGGGATTAATAATGACCCTCCCATACCTAAAATTGGCAAATTGTATGAATTTTATGAGTTATTGTGAAGCTTGAAGATGATTCTTAATGTGATCTACCTAATGGAATTTACATTTGACATGACTCGCTTTTTATGTTGCATTGGGCTTGTGTGAATGCCTATGGATTGACGACTACTTTGGGTCACTTGCACCTTGTTTTGGACAATGTACTTGGCATGGATATGAATTGGATCGAGCCTTGTTCCTCTAGAGGACGTTGAGGAGGCCACTTGTGATCTATAAAATGTCGTGGATATTCCACTGGAACAATTCGTCACAACATATATGATAAATAACTAAAATCTTTATTATTAAGGTTATTTTTCCTTTAGCTCTCAAACTCTCGATTATTATTTTTCTTCTTAAAAAAAATGTATGAAATAGTTGAAACGTGAAAACTAGAGAACTAAAATAAATACACACACCATCCACAAATAACACAAGATATGACTTGGGAAACCCGATACGGGAGAAAATCCAGCTAGAAGGTGAGGTTGTTCTACTCTCTTTTCTCTGGTATATAAATGATGCAAGTATAAAGAAACATGCACTCTATGTGGAGTTGCCTTTGACATGTGGCTTGTATGGTTGCTACAAAATCTCTCCTTCTATGTTATTCTCACATAATACCACTCTCAGATGTTTTGCTTGGCTATGAAGCAAGATACAATGCAAAAGAATGGAATCCCTTCTCCTCCTAGTGGCCCTGTATTTAACATAGCCCAATAGCCATCTAGGGGTAGGTTTTTTACTTCCTCAGCCCTCAATTGTGATAGGGTTTTGGAACTTCTAGAATCTTCTTGAAATTAAATATGTGGCTAGCCCCATATGTGTGAGTAATGAGGGCTGATGTGGCATCCTCTCTTACCATGGTGGTCAACATGGTAGGTCAACTTGCGAGAGACATAACATTTGCATATGAGCTCCGATTGACGCAATTTTTGCACCGTTGGAAAGGTCTCAATGTATAGAATAGTGTCACAATGTCCAAGCAATGATGAGAAAATTTTTACCCCAAAAAATGTCATTTGATGCCTCAAAATGGCTCTGGAAGGTTCTAGACCCCAATTTTCCAAACTGGGATGTGCCACTAAAATGACCCTACAAGTTTATTCCTCAATTTTTTCCACTCTGAAAGCATCAAGATAGATGAAAATGATCCAATCTGGATTAGTTTATGGGTTTTCTTGCACGTTGGTAAAAAAAATGATCTCTGATAGTTGAAAGTTGAGAAAAATCAACCTCTAAAACACTTCAATAACTTGGTAATGTTTGTAATTTTTATAGAATGCTATGGGTTTAGCTAATTAAACTTTGATATGGGTAATTCAACTTGTAGGTTTATGACTTCTTTGCATCCCAGTAATAAAAAGACCTATAAAGATAAGCATTTACATAGTTAAAGAATTTCAATCTCTGATTTGGGTAATATCTTGGTAATGTTTGTAATTGTTGTGGGTTGTCATGGGTTTAGCTAATTGAATTTTGATGTGGGTAATTCAACTTCTGGGTTTACTGCTCATAGGTTGCTCTGACTTCGACAACTATATACTTTATTATTTTTCCACACTCCATGGTAGTGATTGCCTTGATGCTTTCTTCATATTTCCAATCATCTCCCCAGAAATAGGACATCACTTCCTCCAAACATGAAAAATCATCTTGTGACCCTAACTTAGGTAGTTGAAGGTTTGTCATGGCCTTGTTGAAATTTTCCCATGATTTGAGGCACTCTGTCCATTTTTCTTTCATTCCATTTTTGGGTTGAATAGCTAAATGCACCTAGTATTCTACAACTCCACGCATTCTTGTGACACTATCATCTATCATAATCCTAATATCACGATCCTCACTCCCCCTGACCTTTTGGATCTCCCTGATATATTCTATTTGTTCCACTGTCCAAGATGCCCTTTCACTCCACTTATGCATTTCTTTATATGCCACACCACATAACAAGGTTTCTCCCTGGTAATTTGCAATCTTCTTCACAAATGCATCTCTAACTAGCTTGTATTTGTTGTGTTCTTCTAAAAAGTATTCTTTTAGGATTGGCACATCTTGAGTAGTGTCCTTATAGTATTCTACTTGATGCCTAAGATATCCCAACTCTCTCCTCATTGCATCAACTTCTCTTTCTTCCACTTTGTCTTTGTCTATGGTGGCATGTGAGGTAACCATCCCTACTCCCAATATTTCATTGACACAAGCCTTTTTTTCATCAAATAAGGTCTCCTCTCATTTTATTAACACAACATTGTTTACTGTCATCTTATTTTTCCTTTGCATTCTCTTTACGAGTGATTGTCTCTTCTTGTCATATGCCACATCAACGATCTCATCCAATGGCTCAGGAATCGGTTGGTCTCCCCAGGACAAGATATTTGCTAAACTCCCCGGATTGTGGAAATGTCCTGTCACTGGTGTCTTTATCCATATTTTATGTTTTTTTTTTCAATTGCCTCAACCTCCATGTCTATTCTATGATCTTTGTTTGGTTGATCAACTTGCTTATTTGGTGTTCTTGTTTGTTTATCTAATTGTCATGGTATTGTGTCTTCAACATGTTCCTTACTTGATTAATTATCTTCTTTTTCTACGAAGAGACCTACCTGTTGTCGGTCCTTACTATGTACCTAAATTGTAGATGGAACAAAAATCTCCTCTGCGGTGGTTTGAACATGAGTTTTTTTTTTTCCAACAAATTTGGGTGTAGTTTCTCCCTTCTTATTTCCAGGCTCAAGTGTTACACTAGCTTCTTCTCCCTTTTCCAACTCAAGAGTTTCACCATCCACTTCTTGTTTCTCATTGGTTTTGGTTCAAGTGAAATTTGGAACTGATCCCTTTATGGGTCCATGGGGTATTTCTCCAGTAGGTTCCCGAGTTGCTTTTTCAATACTGGGTCTAGAGATATCTTCTCCATACCTTGATTGGATTGAGCTATTTTTTCATCATTTGGATCAACTTCATTTTCTATAACAAATTTTGTTTTTACTACCTCCTCCTCCTCCTCCTTTGTTAAATCTATTATACCCTAAAGAGGGACTTATGTAGGATGAACATATGTTGATTGATAAATGGGTTTTTCCGTATCTTGTTGGGCTTCCTCCATCTCTTTAGATTTATCTTCCTCTTTTTGTTTTCCCCGCAATGTGTGTTGTCTTATTAATTCTTGCTTATCCTTTACTTCCTTCTCTTTACTCCTTTTCTCTTGTAGAGCCTTTATTCTTTGCTCTGCTTAAGCTTTTCTACTTCTTTGTTCAAGTTCCTTTTGCATAGCTTCCTTGAATTTTTTCCTACGCAACTCTTCCTTTGTCTTTTGTTGAATTCCATATTCTCAAGTTGTCCTATTCTTCTCTTTTTCTATGGCTTAACACTCGGTCTTTGTCTTTAGTCGATTTTCTTCTGCTCTCATAGCTTCCTCTGCCTCTCTCTTAGTTGTCACATTTTGCATTGCAACTGCAACACTCTACATCATAACTTGTATCTGTTTTTCCAAAGAAATGATTTTGAAGATCATGAGTTTGGGAGTAGCTTTCCTTTCCAAAACTTGAGCCCAACTTTGTACATTTTTAGTAAATACCTCCTATCCCATTTTTCATGGGCATAAGGCTAATTAACAACAACTTTCTTAGCATTCTTAAGCACTAAACCTTTGGGGTCATGCCTTTAGTACATACCTAGTTCAAATTCATATTCTACAAGACTTGAACCCTCCTTCATGGCTTGTAGAGTATTCCTAACGAAGTAATATTCAAGATGGAAGCCATAAGGGATAAAAAATCTCTTTTTGTCTTTGACCAAGGAAGCATTGAACCCTTGAAGAACGGTTTGGTAAAAAATTCCCCCTAAGACAAGCTTGTCAG
Organism: Picea abies; assembly: GCA_900067695.1. NCBI lineage: Eukaryota > Viridiplantae > Streptophyta > Pinopsida > Pinales > Pinaceae > Picea > Picea abies. Next base: position 5,376 of record CBVK0100852794.1, read on the forward strand.
GGACATATGCAAGTAACAGTTGAGGGGAGCCATTTGCTCATAAAATTCTAATGTGTGAGTATTTCTCTTCAATATACCAATTCCCAATATGCAACAAGATTTTCCTTGCTTGTTTTGATAACCTAGGACATTCTTGGTGAAATACGAAGAAAACAATTCAAGCTAGGAATAGGTCACATATCATAAAGTATGAATTCTTATATTTATTCTCCCACAACATGTTGAAGTATACACGAACATGTGGTTCTGACATATGCCAACTCAAATTATTCTCAAAGAAGATATTCCTAGCACACATAACATCTAACAAATAAGAGTCCATGTAAAGTGAGGGAACTTCACCCGACAAAGGGTTTTGAGCCTACTAAATTTGGTCGTTGAGTTTTTTTTCAATGATGGCACCCCAATAATTTTTTTCCCTAGTAGTAGCTAATGTGTATGCTAGTGGCATCCAAGACCCAATAAATTGTGAGAAATTATTCTCACCATATAGCCAACAAACCAAGACCATAAGATACATATAAGGTTCCCTCAGACCTATTACATTGTACCATCCTAAATACCTATTGAATAATTTCCTGTGCTCTTTCCACCAACTAGCCACTAATTTTCCCACACCATGCTGCTTGTGAAATGATATGAAAAAATCGTTGTTGAGTAATAGATTTGCTTTAGGTAACTTGTAATACTTTCTAATTTCAATAGGGAGAAACGTGCCCATGCATTGCCCTTTCTCATCATTAATTATGAAGTTCTTACTGTCAACGTGGATAATAATCCATTCTAATGTTTTGATGCATGGGAAGACATGATCCCTTGCTGCAACCATATGTAACCGAGAGTGACAAATATTTGAGAAAATTTGGTCATCTATTGCCGTGAAGGCTAGGTATCTATATGATGTTGACGTAGGGTAATATTCATCCTTGAATTTAATGAAAATTTCATTTTAAGTAGGAAGGAGAACCTTGTTTCCCATGGTTGGATGATATCTCTATATAAGGGTGGTTGAACAAAAACCTTCTTTAAAGGAATATTGATTACTAAATCTACTTTCTTTAGTGGCTATGATCCTTCCAATGGTCATGAGTAGATGGTTCGCTCAGCTAAATGCCCTTTCCTTTTGGTGTCTTTGGGGACTGTCAAGGAGTAATTCTTCTTGGTGACATTTTTTCTTGTCAAATAAATCATTAGGCCATTATCGCTTTTAATCTCAATTTAAAATGAAATCACAATGATGAAGTGTTGGATGCAAAATTGTTTGAAGAAGAGTCTTAACAAAATAAAACTTACCAAAATCGATGATGCGAAGAACCATATGTAGAAAAAAACCCAATAAATCAATTTGCCTCAAACACAACTCTTCTTTGAAGTGAACTCTTAGACACTTGATCGCAACTAACATCAATAAAAAAAAGTGCTCAGGTTTAAATATTCTAGGGCCAAATCTTGGATACAATCTTAATCATTTCAATGTGATCTTATAGAGTTGCAGGTTTAAATTCTACCATTGAACATTGTGTTTTATTTCATACCAACTTTGATGACTAGTGGTGCATATTTATGTCTCTTTCTAACTTATCGGTGCTTTTGAAAATCGTTTTATTTGGCACACTTTGTTTCACTTATCGAGAGTCGATGGACGTTGAAAATTGTGTTTTCATTGATGCCAAAGGTAGAAATCACCGTGACAGTCATTGATGTCATTGCTATCACAGGCAAGGGGAGAATGACTGTTGTTAAAGATAAAGGGAGACTATGAATGCCTCCACATGTTGTGTTAATGTGTTTTTTCATATCTACCCTGTGTAAATGAAGGTGAGATACAAAGGAAGTATTGAGACTACTACAGCCAAAGAAGAGATCAAGAAGCGTCCATATTGCAAATCAAATAAGTTTATGGGTACAATTCTTTGTGTGAATGAAGGCAAGAGGAACAAGACGACCCTGATAAAGCATAAATTGAGGAACAAGATTTGACAGGGGGAGACCGCTAAAACCTAAGAACAAATCGAGGAAGCACAAGGCCAACAATGGAAAGATGAGTTTCTAAATTTTGTATAGAGGTATGAGGAGGAGAAGATAATCCTATTGCAGATCTGAGCAGTGTTGAGCTTGAAAAAAAGGTCTCGATACTCCACATTCATTGGGAAAATCATGTTCAAAGGGTTTATAATCAAAATATGTTATCAATTAGTTTGAATGAAAATGGGAAATTCACGAAACCTTGTGCATGAAGTTAACGTTTTTCATGGAGAATAATGGACTTGAGACTAGATAAATCTCAATCGTCTATCTATAGAGATCAATGGTTAAGATCAAAGGATTGGAGCCAAGTACCCCGTGGGCGAGCTCAGATGCCACATTAGCACCATGTGTTTAGTAAGACAAGTGCCACATTAGAGAAGGTCCACATCAGTACCACACCAGTGCCATGATAGGCAGATCTGCATATGCCACGTGTCGACACGTACTGATGCCACATCATCTAATAAACATGTAGAATAATTCCATGCAGAATCCATATCATCTGCAACATCAGCACAATGGATCAGAACAATTGGATTCGAGTGTATGTATAGATTTTGAAAAATTGACTAAGTATCAAGACAAACATGCATTTCCGCTGAGTGACGGAGAATCGAGAGTATGTGAAGAAATAATGAAATGAGTGCGAACCTGCGAATCCGCAAACCCGTGGTAGGGTTTTGAAAATCGACAAAATATCAAGAATGAATCGGTTGGATGGAGATGTATTGCAGAGCACAATGAATTGTGAGAAATTGTCTAAGTATGAGGCGTCATTTGGATGGGCAAGATCGCGGTCATAAACAAGTGAATCAAGCAACGCGGTCATAAACAAGTGAATCAAGCAAATGTTGTAGGCCCTATGGGTGAAAAATGAATGCTGCGGAATGCAAACCATTAAGAAATGATGAAGCAAACCATCAAGAAATGATGAATCAAACCATCAAGCTGACAGATCAATGACTCATATTGAATCAGAGTCCATATCAGACGATCAACGTTGATGGTCGGTGAATGAGATCAATGACTGATATTCAATTGAGAGGACAATCAGAAAATGGTTGTGTGTTGTGGTTGCATGCTATGGTTTGATGGACAATAAACAAACCAACGGTCAATATTAAATCCAAAGAAATGATTGGACGGTTACAAAGTGATGAGGCTCATATAGTGTATTTTGATAGCTAGTGAATGAGATCAATTATGGACATTCAATTCAAAGGAATATTCGATGACTACTAAGTATTGAGTGATAGGTTGTGTTCTCCAAGACCCAGTGGTCCCGATATGATAAGAAGAGATCAATGGATAAGAATTAATCAAGAACCAGATTCAATGGGTGCTAAGCAATGAGGTCATTTGCATGTTGTATTAATCATAGAATAAGAAAATATTGATGGTCGAGATCAAATCAAGGTTAGATTGGATGGTTGTTGAGCGTAAAAATTTGTAACGTGAACATAGAAAGGATTGTTGATAGCCGTGGTTTTGAGGAGATATGGATCCGACCCCATGGACATATTTCTTATGTGGAAAAACCCGTGGAAGCATGGAATATATAAATATCATTTCCCCAATTTGTTTTATGTGTGAAATATGAGGAAGTGTGCGTGGATCGCGTGAAGAGAAGCTCTGAGGTTTTGAGGTCCAAGGATGCCAAAGAATGAAAGGAATATAATGTGATTGTCTAAGGGTGGCTGGGATGTGCAAGGTATAAGGAACTTCTAAAGTCAAGTAGATTGTGAACTGAAGGAATGTGTTGTGACAACAAAGACATATCAACAATCTTATGCAAGTGAAGGCTTGAGGGAAAGAGAAGATTTGTCACTATTAACAGATTGAGGATATTGGTGTCTCTAGTAGGTTGGTTCCTACATATTTCTGAGTTGGTGCTCAACCAAGGGGATTGGTATCTACTATAGGTTGGTGCTTGCATATATAACAATTGTATGTTCGTGCCTATAGGCAGTGCTGAATTGGTGCTCAACTAAGGGGATTGGTGTCTCCTGCAGGTTGGTGCCTACAAACATTGTAACAACAGGTTGGTTTCTGCATGATTATATAAAATAATTATTTTGTGGTTTTCTCCCATTTTGGTTTCCAATTTAAATCTTTGTGTTCTGTGGATTGTGTGGTTGTGTTTTTGTCTTTAACTGTTATAGTTGTTAAAGTAACACATTTATAAATCTTGTAAGAAATGGATAATTAGTATTATACTGATTCACCCCCCCCTTCAGTATAAGTAAGTGTGCCAACAATCGGTATCAGAGTGAGTTCCTTCAAAAACAGTCTAACCACTAGAAGGTGAACCGCTATAGCAAAATGGATAAACATGAAGGATTTTCCACAAACAAAACTACATTATTTGATGGATCAAATTATGTTTTTTGGGGCATAAGGATGCAAACCTATTTGACAACACTTGGGTTTGACATTTGCAGTGTAGTTGAGAATAGTTACATAGCCCCAACAACTCCACCTATATATAAATATGGAAAGAAGCTCAATGATAATAATTCTAAGGCCAAGAATGCAATTCTGTGCGGTTTGGCAGAATCTGCATTTCTCAAATTCATGCATTGTTGTTCAATGAAAGAGATGTGGGACAAGTTACATAATATATATGAATGAGATGACAAAATCAAGAAGGAAAAGTTACAAACCCATAGAGGACAAAGTGAGACCCTCAAGATGAATGAAGAAGAGAGTATTGCAGCCTATTTTCTTTGAGTGGATGAGATTGTCAACACTATCATAGGATTGGGTGAAGATATTAAAGAAACCATCAATGTGAAAAAAGTGCTTAGAACACTTCCCTCAAGATTTATTCCCAAGATATCTGCCATTGAAGAATTAAAGGACCTAGCCAATCTGACAATGGATGAATTACATGGAATTATCGCTGCATATGAAATGGGGATAGAAACAGATAAACAAGAAAAGCCAACAAGGAAGGAAACAAACTTTAAGGCATAAAAAAAGACAAAGACAAAAGAATACAAAACAAGTGGCAAATCAGACAACGAATCAGATGAAGAAGTGTTGAATTATTGTAACTTCGAAGAATATTATACTTATATTTGAGTCATTATTGTATAGATCAAATCCCC
>CBVK0100852795.1:0-10513 GCA_900067695.1 Picea abies
ACCATACAAAAGTATGTTAAAATAACTTAATCATAGTCCTTGCGTTGGTCACCTTATTTATCAAGCAACAGTTAATCCATACATGGACCATAATCCTTGTCCACTAGGTGCACCAAGTCTGTTGCCTTGGTTGCTTTATCTAAAAATTTTCCCATCACATAGATAGGGTGATCTTGCCAAAGGTGACAAAATGAAAAATTGGGTTGGGGAGGGCTCTAAGACTTTATATATAAGGTATCATGGACGTATGATGTAGCATGTTAGTATAGACCTATGAAGGGATAGGTTGGAATCACAACCACAAAACCATAGAGGAGTAGATTAAAACCATAAATATGAGTAAGTTAACACTATGAATTATATCTTCAACTTATCCATCGTGGTAATTTTTTTTAGTAATTAATTATTAGTTTAAGGATCACGTAAGTTTTCTTGGTTTGGCTTGGGTAAATTTTTGTGGTGTTAGGGTATCACTCACTAGGGATAAAAGGGGTTAAAGTTCAACATGTATTAGGGGGCTGATGTGTTTAGGGCCATGGTGAATTAAAAGGGTTAAAATCTCTTAAAGGTCATAGTGCACATCAATGGGTGATTATGTTTAAGGTGATATTGTGTTAAGAAGGGGTGATTGTGTCATAGGTCATAAGGGTCAGAGGATATATTAAGGTCATAGTGGTTATGATCCATATTATTTTGAGAACAAAATGAAGGCAAAGATATAACAATGAAATTTACAGAGATATTGCAATAAACACAAAGATACCGTAATGCACAATTTTTTTTAATGAGAGAATGTACAGAAACTGTAAAATTACAAAGTGAATGTCTCACTGGAATGGAGACAACTTATCTTTGAGAATAGATGTGATGGCTACACTCATTCACAAGAAAATGATGATGTTTACAGTGTGTCTCTAGATGCCTTTTAATATAAATAAAATCCAAAACCCTAATCGTGGAAGATGAAACACCAAAAGGTTTGCGGGCCCTGATGGGGTTAGTTGGTACGTCAACTTCCCAAGGGAATAACTTTTTCATATGATCTTTGTTTGGGGTGCACGATAGCTCGTTTGAAAGGTATATCGAATGAATGCACATTTTTTCCTCACACTCTAGATAGATCCCACAGTGTGACTGTGGTGGAACCAAAAAACATTGTTTAGGGCCTCAAAATGGCCCCGAAAGTTTAGGACCTGAAAAGCTGCAGAAAAATTGCCAAGCTGGAAACCCATGTTTTGAGCCAGTGGAAGAGGTGGTTTTCCACCAATTTCTGCCTGGATCAATACTACCCCCTTAGGAAGCAATGATCTCCATTGCGTCAAGTCCCTAGGGAAGATTTTGTTGACTCTAAACCTTGGTGAGTTGCTTGCCTTGCTAAAGAAGATGTCCTACTGAGCTTGTTGAGGGTTGTTATGAGTTTGTTGTTGGAGGAGTTGGATTTGTTGAACTAATCTGTCTGCATGATCTGTCGAAGTGTGGGAGGACTCTGTCAGTGAAAATGCAACATGAAGAACATGAAGGGATTTATCATAAATTGGTTTGATTGGGCAATGTGGAGGCACCCCCGTAGGTGCAGTCGAAATATATTGGTTATTTTCTACAATACTATTGTTCTAATTCTTTTTTATTGAAGGGTATTGGGTCGAGGTTGTAGTGGTTGCAGTTTCCTTCTCTTCAGATCAGATTATGAAGAGGATAAACTTTGTGCTATGGGAGATTACTTTGTGGAACTATTTTGTATTGACAATAGTTGAAACTACCTCTGGTATCCTGTAGGGTTGACCCCCTAGAGTAACAATGACGCAACGAGGTCGAGACTCATAAAAAATATGACGCCTCCACATATATGGTTGGACTAATAAAACATCATAAACTTCTAGTGGGGTAACATCACATAGTACCTCATCCTTGAAGGGCTTGATGTTGTATGACAGGTAACACTGTTGGCTGAAACGAAGATCCCATCCCTGGCGAAGCCATCTGATGTTGTATGGCTGCAAGTGTGGTGTTCTTAGAAAATCCAAATGCTTTATGATCTCTGCTGAGATGAGGTTCTTCTGGCTTCCACTATCAACAATAAAATGCAGTGGGGTCCCCTTCACCCACATCTGTGAATGGAAAAGGCACTCCCCCTCCTCGTGATCCTCTGGTTCTTTTAGTTAGATTGTTACGGTTACAACAATAGAAGTGGGTTATGCATCAATTATCTACCTCCTTTTGTTATTTTCCGAATCAGAGTTTGATTAGGGGCTTGGCTAAGTTTCTTTGAGATCGACCACCAATGAAAGTTTTGATCGACATTCACTGGTGTCGTGCCAAGTGATTTTGTGGAAGTCGCACCACTTCCCAATGTCCTTATTCGTCTTCTCGTTTCTCTTATTTTCCTACGGCTTGGACTGGTTGTCTAGAGGTTGGATATTTTATGGATTAGGGATTCCTTTACCATGCTTTGGTTGTTGCGGATTTGGAGACCCAAATTCCCTCTTGTTCTACTGCTTAAAGTTATGCTCGATTTTGACAACATATCTATAAGCGGATCCCAGTGATGAGATTTCCATAAACTCCATTTCATTTTGGGTGTAACTGTGTAGAGCCCCACAGTATTTCAGACGCATATGTCCCTCAAAGTATTTGATACCCAGCTTGGTGTGCAATGTATGGAAGGTAGTTGTGAACTCTGGCACTATTTGGTTCCCATTTTGATGTAGCGTGGTCCATCTTATGTTACACTGATCATCATAGTTTCCCATAGTGTAGTATTGCTCCTTGAGTGCATCCATAAAAAAATCCCAAGTGGGCTTGGCCCAAAATATTCCAGACTCCTCTATGGAATTTTACTCCCACTAAGTTTTCCACCAATGCTTGACATGGGGGAGAGCCTTAAGGAGTGCAAAGGTGATCTTTTCTCTATTGAAAAAATTGTGAATATAGAAATAACCTTCTAGCAAATTTAACCATTTTTCCAAAGCATCTGCATCGATATGACCCTCAAATATGGGAATATCAAAATTAACTTGTACCTTGAATGGGGTAGTGTCTCCATCGTGACAACTTGACGAAGAAGTGCATGTTATTATCGGAAATCATTGAAGGATTTGGGAAACATTCTCTAACATCTCGTTCCTCTGTTGCTCGAGGGCTTACGCAAGAAACAACTTGATGGGATCTTTTTCTCCCTCGTTCCTCTTCTCTTTCTCCATGGGAGGTTGCTTGGGCTGGCGAGAGGGGTTATCCTCAAGGGAAACTAGATCGAGACCCAACTCTCTATACCTTGACCATGTCAGGGACATGCAAAAGAAACGGAAAGGAATAACCTTCTCTGATACCATTAATCCATATTATTTTGAGAATGAAATGAAGGCAGAGATATAACAATGAAGCATAATTTAATTCTGCGTTCAATGAGTACCTGCTCTCTACACTTTTCTCTATGCTTTTTATAGACCCACAATGAGATAAATTGGAAATATATGAAAAACATTTTGATTTGATCTCATTATAGGTCTATAAATAGTATGTATAGAGGGTACTCATTGTATGTAGAATTTAATTCTACGTGGAACGAGTTCCTACACATAAGGAGATAAGTCTAAAATACAATTGAAAAAAGTAGTTTTCTTCCTTTCCATCAAAAAATATAGCTATTACAATTGACATCATCATCTTGAATCTTATTGATTCTTTTAAAATTGATTTTGATAATATTCTTTTTGTTTTTGGACTCAAATCCATTTAAAATTTTCACAATCTATATCTTTCCCTTCAAAATTTAAAATAATCTTATTAAGATTATGAGCATCAATTTTCCTCCTTCCTATTTTCCTAAACATAACATAACGTTAAGATAAAATACCTTAGTCATTCAAAAAAATAACAAAAAATAATAAACATGTGAATATAAATGATACAAAAAATAAACATGTTACCTTCCATTTAAAAAAAATAAAACAAGTCATTTTTTTTATATATATGTATTATTAAATATGATAAAACACAAGTATAAATCTTAATCATTTCTTTTTATTTTATTTATATGTCAATAAATATCATAAAAATTATAAATAAATTGTTGAGATTGCAAAGTGCAATAGGGGTTATCAATTGTCGAAGTCTTTTACACCTCTCCTTATTACATCTCTACTTATTTTCGCAATTAAGATAACAAAAAAAAATACTAACAATAAATAGTTAGCATTAATAATGCAGTCCATTCCATTTATCCAAACCAAAGGTCATCATAACCCCTGTACCATTGCACATATTGAGTTTAATGGAAAAGTGACCTTTTCGATTTATTTTTATTGTGATTTTGGGCACACGTGGGATAACAGAGCCCGATGATTTCACATTTGAACTAGGTGCTAGGTTTCTAAGATGCACCGATGAGTGAAGTCCAGACTCAAAAGCTGGTGTTTCCTTGGAGACATCCTTTTTCGTCCTTGGTAACAATGGAGGTTAGTCACTTGGATAATTATTTTTTTTATAATGTATTCCTTTGTCTTTTCTAGTATCGAATTGGTGTTATAATTTGAGTGGTGTGGTTCTCAGTTCTTGATGTTGTAATTTAAGTGGTGTGGTTTTCTTGATGTTGTAATTTAAGTGGTGTGGTTTTCAGTGCTGGTAAAGGATTTTAAAAACAAGAATTGGAATGTGTGTTTTTCGACCTTGTGAAGCTTGGACTGCATGGAAAATCATAATCATTTAGGTCGTTTTTATGTGTGATATTAAAAACATCTTTCATATCTTTTGAAGACAAGAAACCCTCATTAAAAAACAATAAAACTTCTATTTTCTCTTCTATAAATAGAATTCATGCCCAAGAAGAAAATCATAATAATAAGTATACAATTATAATAATACTTTACTACAACATAAAAACAACTTGAAAATTTAGAGACTAAATGTAATACAGTACATTTGACTATGAGTTCTCAGCTAATAGTCTCCAACTTTAAAATGTTTATAGGTTTAGGTACTGAGAAAATAAAAAAAAAGGATTCTATTAGATGTTAAGGGATGTAGACATGGCTGGGATGGACCACGAACTCCAACCTTCTTCTATGGAATAAGAAGAAACATACAATAAGCATTTTTTAAAATTAATGTTAATTTTTATAAAGTTTTGGAAAAATTGTTTGGTTTTAGAGGTCTATTATTATAGAGTTTATAATAATAAAATTTCTATATAAAAAATAACAATAATTTTTTTTTCAATTATTTTTTAAATGTTTAAACAATTCATAATTTATAAATTATAAGAAAATCCTACCTCTATTTTAATTATTATATTATTTAATAAAATTTCAACTACTTTTAAACCATTTTTTTTGATATAATAACTACAATCTTAAATTCATTTACTTATCATTTACCAGATTTGGGGGACGTTAGAACAGCCTAGCATAGCAAGAGAGGTAAAGAACGGTACGGAAAAAAACAGGCGGTTGGCATGGATCTTGTCTGCTATCTTCGTCAAAGCACTTGATGGAATAGCTCTTGTCTGCCATCTTCGTCTATTTAAATAATTATAAAGTATCTGCTTCACTGCAGCAGGGGATCAGTTTATTGTATAACTTCGAAGGATGTAAACTTTATATGATTATTGCATAAAGGGATTCGGACTATTCAAATCCTCAATACTTATTGCATCGAAATTGTATAATTTCAACTATTAATATTCATTATTTTAATAGCTTTTAACATGAATTAAAAACATTTAAACCTAAAAAAATCCAAATCAGAATGTGTACACTACGCTTGCTTGTCACGAAGTTAGTCAGCGGTGACAGATTTATCCCATATTTACTTGAACCCTGCTTTGACTCGGGAACCGAACCATGGTTAGGTTTAGGGTTTAAGTGTGTTCGTGACTATAAATTAAATATAATAAATGAGCATTCAGAAACGCACATTTCCACCTTATTTTTTAATATTCTTCCGTATTATTAACATTATATCTAGAATTTGATATAACATTATATCAGTAACATCCCTTGTTCTATAATTAAGGGTTTCATACATCAGTTTGGTGTCTAGCTTGACTATAACCTTAAAAATAGATTATTATTATTATTATTATTATCTTGTCTTTTATCATGTTTTGAATTTCGAAGATGAGATATTATCCAAATACCAAGATGTTGTCGAGATGAAAATCAAATTTCATAACTATTTAATTATGACGTTTGTGACTCAAATGTCAAGGCATGTCGGAATGGATTCCCCATATTCTGTTTAAATAATGTAAGAAATCAGTTTATTTAAGTGGCAATGTTTTCACCATCTTTGAAATGATTTAAATAGGAATATTTGTAAAGTTGCAATTGGATTTGCAGAAGCTCCACTTTGCCGAACAAACACAAAGTCATAATTGGTTGGTTAGGAGTTAGTAAAAAATGATTTAAAAAAATAATTGTAGTAGGTGGATTGGTTTGGCAATTCTGTGACATTCATCGGTGCAGGCCATTCCATAATAGCCTCAACCTTGGTCGGATCCATCCAAAGCATCTGCATCGATATGACCCTCAAATATGGGAATATCAAAATTGACTTGTACCTTGAATGGGGTAGTGTCTCCATCGTGACTACTTGACGAAGACGTGCATGTTATTATCGAAAATCATTGAAGGATTTGGGAAACATTCTCTAACATCTCGTTCCTCTGTTGCTCGAGGGCTTATGCAAGAACCAACTTGATGGGATCTTTTTCTCCCCCGTTCCTCTTCTCTTTCTCCATGGGAGGTTGCTTGGGCTGGCGAGAATGGTTATCCTCAAGGGAAACTGGATCGAGACCCAACTCTCTATACCTTGACCATGTCAGGGACATGCAAAAGAAATGGAAAGGAATAACCTTCTCTGATACCATTAATCCATATTATTTTGAGAATGAAATGAAGGTAGAGATATAACAATGAAATATAGGGAGATATTGCAATAATCACAAAGATACAATAATGCATAATTTTTAATAATGAGAAAATGCACAAAAACTATAAAATTATAGAGTCAATGACTCGCTAGAATGGTGGAAACTTATCTTTGAGAAGAGATGTGAAGGATATGCTCATTAGAAAAAAAATGATGATTTTTACAATGAGGCTCTAGAGGTATTTTTAACATAAATAAAATCCAAAAACCAAACCCCGAAAGATGAAACACCAAAAGGTTTACAGGCCTCGATGAGGGTAGTTGGTACGTCAACTTCCCAAGGGTGTAAATTTTGCATACGATCTTTTTTTGGGGTGCATAATAGCTCGTTTGAAAGGTCTATTCGAGGACTACACATTTTTCTATCACACTTTGGCTAAATCCTACAGTGTGACTGTGGTCGTCCCAAAAAACGTTGTTCAGGGCCTCAAAACAACCTTAGAAGTTTAGGACCCAAAACGTTGTAGAAAAACTACCAAGGTGGAAACCCATGTTTTGAGGCAGTGGAAAAGGTGGGTTGCCATAGATGTCTGCTTGAATCAAGTTAGGGGTGATTCTATCACATCTCAAATTAGGATTATGAGGTACAATGTATATGCGGTCATAATGATTAAGGGTCTTGTTTTAGGGGGTTTCTATATTCAAGGATTATAGTCTGTTAAAAGATTATTAGGTTAATGGTTATGGGGTATTGTTATCATAATTTATTATTTATTTTGTTTTTATTTATTATTAATATAATTAGTTTTAATGTTTATTTGGTATCAACATATAAGTTTTATCAACATCTTCAAGATAGGCACTATTGTTTTCACCAATAAATATATATTCAATTATTATAATAGTTGTTGCTTTAGACTTTATTTTAGATGTTATGAAGTACATTGTCATAGCCACTCCAAACAATGTCCTTGGGACCTTTGTAACATTTAATGTTGAGACCTTGGTTGTGGAATCGACCTTTTCAATGGGGTGTTAGGGTAGAGCTATCTATTAGACATTTTTTGGGGTAAATCAACCAAAATATTATAGCAATTGGTTGTTTGAGTATCCAAAATTTTAATTACATTCGCTCATCTAGCTTGGTTAAAAGAATAATTTATCTTTCTTGATTTGAATTACTTGCCTCATGTCTATTTTTCACCCCTCTAAAGGGTAGTGAGGAAAGGAAACATCTTATGGAAGAGGTGACTTATTGGTCATGACTATATTTATATCAAACTCATACCCCTCAAAGGATGTGACAACAAGGTTACAAATAAAAATTAAATGCATTTGCATCATTCTTTGGTGTGTCTCACAGAGACTTTGTCATTTAATCGTCCATCCAAAGGGATTAATTAAGGGAAGTTTGAGGTCTAAAATGGGACTGTTAAGGAAAAGAATTAAATAAAAGTTAAAATAATAAAATAAGGGTTATGAGTTTTCAAAGGAGAAGAAAGAAAACTGATTTTTTTAATCATGTTTTTCACTTATCTCCTTATAGGTTTACTAAAATTTATTTAATGTAGGCACTTGTTCGATGCAGAATTTAATTCTGCGTCCAATGAGTACCTTCTCTCTACACTTTTCTCTATGCTTTTGATAGACCCACAATGAGATAAATTGGAAATATATGAAAAACATTTTGATTTGATCTCATTATAGGTTTATAAATAGTATGTATAGAGGGTACTCATTGTATGTAGAATTTAATTCTACGTGAAATGAGTTCCTACACATAAAGTGATAAGTCTAAAATACAATTGAAAAAAGTAGTTTTCTTCCTTTCCATCCAAAAATATTGCTATTACGATTGACATCATCATCTTGAATCTTATTGATTCTTTTAAAGTTGATTTTGATAATAATTTTTTTTATTTTTGGACTCAAATCCATTTAAAATTTTCACAATCTATATCTTTCTTTTCAAAATTTAAAATAATCTTATTAAGATTATGAGTATCAATTTTCCTCCTTCCTATTTTCCTAAACATAACATAACATTAAGGTAAAGTACCTTAATCATCCTAAAAAATAAAAAAAATAATAAACATGTGAGTATAAATAGTACCAAAAAATAAACTTGTTACCTTTCATTTTAAAAAAAAAGTGAAACACATCTTTTTATATGTTGAATATCTTAAAAATTATAAATTGTTGAGATTGCATAAGTGCAATCATAGATTGTCGAGGTCTTTTACACCTCTCCTTATTACACCTCTAATTATTTTTGCATTTAAAATAACAAAAACAATACAAACAATAAACATCTAGTATTAATAATGCATTCATTCTATTTATCCAAACCAAAGGTCATCATAACCCCTGTATCATTTCACATATTGAGTTTAATGGAAAAGTGACCTCTTCAACTTATTTTTATTGTGATTTTGGGCATATGTGGGATAACATAGCCCGAGGATTTCACATTTGAACTAGGTGCTAGGTCTCTAAGATGCACCGATCAGTTACGTCCAGACTCGAAAGCTGGTGTTTCCTTGGAGACATCCTTTTTCGTCCTTGCTAATGATGGAGGTTAGTCACTTGGATAATTAATTTTTTATAATGTATTCCTTTGTCTTTTCTAGTATCAAATTAGTGTTGTAATTTGAGTGGTGTGGTTCTCAGTGCTTGATGTTGTAATTTAAGTGGTGTGGTTTTCAGTGCTGGTAAAGGATTTTAAAAACAAGAATTGGAATGTGTGTCTTTGGACCTTGTGGACCTTGGAATGCATGGAAAATCATAATTATTTATGTTGCTTATTTGTGTGATATTAAAAATATTTTTCATATTTTTTTAAGACAAAAAACCATCATAAAAAACAATAAAACTTCTATTTTCTCTTTCCAAGAAAAAAATCATAATAATAGGTATACAATTATAATGAATATTTTGCTACTAACATAAGAACAACTTGAAAATTTAGAGACTAAATGTAATACACTACATTTGACTATGAGTTCTCAACTAATAGTCTCCGTCTCCAACTTTAAAATGTTTATAGGTTTAGGTACTGAGAAAATAAAAAAAAATTCTATTAGATGTTAAGGGATGTAGACATGGTTGGGATGGACCACGAACCCCAACCTTTATTAGATGTTAAGGGATGTAGACATGGCTGGGATGGAATAAGAAGAAGTATACAATAAGCCTTTTTTAAAATTATTCTAATTTTTATAAAGTTTTGGAAAAATTGTTCGGTTTTAGGGGTTTATTATTATAGAGTTTATAATAATAAAATTCTTATATAAAAAATAACAATATTTTTTTTTCAATTAATTTTCAAATGTTTAAACAATTCTTAATTTATAAATTATAAGAAAATCTTATTTCTATTTTAATTATTATATTATTTAATAAAATTTCAACTACTATTTAACCATTTTTTTTTAATTACGTCGAAAGGCGTACACCTATTGATAATGGGCAGATTTAATAGGGGTTTAGTGCTTAATAAGTTTTTTATGGATGGAATATTCGTAGTAGTCACACAAAATAAATCGTTGTGATTTCAATCATTAACTTCTTAGCTATTATAAAGACATCCATTTATGTGTTTACTTTTTTACATTTACCAAATCATATTTAAAAATTACTTTGATAG
>CBVK0100852796.1:0-10512 GCA_900067695.1 Picea abies
TAGGGCTTGATCATCATCTCTTGCTAATAACGCTTCACGATTCGCTACTCTTGTTTCTTCTTGGATGCATTCTTCCCATAGACTATCAAATTTCAGTTTCTTCGTTCTAACACATATCGTTTGGATGAATGCATCCCAAGGTCTTGTAAGACCATTTAGGGCCTTCATTATGAGTTCGTCTTCATCTATGGTATCTCCAATCGCTTCTAACTGTTCTTTGAATTCTGAGATTCTGGAGAAATATTCTTGAATCGTTTCTCCTTTCTGCATCCTTGTATTCTTCAGTTGATTTTTTAGATTCATCTTCCAGTTTATGTTCTTTCCTTCATATAGTCTGGTCAAGGCATCAAACATTTCTTTCAGAGTCTTCTTAGATGACACATAAGGAATCAGGTGGTCTTTGATTGAATCTGTAATGATTCTTTTGGCCCTGATTGTGTCCTTTTGATGCTTTGCCTTTTTTGCAGCATCGATGGGTTTCAGTACTTCTTCTTTGATGAATCTTGCTTGGTCATTCTCTTCAAGAATGAGACCAATCCTATACTTCCAGGCACAGAAGTTTTCCACTCCTTCTAGCTTGTCAACAAGCTTAACGCTTGCAGACATCTTTACCTGGAGCTAGGAAAATGACTGAAAAATGAAAGTGCTCAAAATCAAAATTTGAACTTACCAGGAGGTGCGCTTGGCTGAGGCGAGTAGCCTGGTGTGTTTGGATCTGAGAAAATCCAACTTTTTCTCCTCCAAATTTGATCTACAGATTTCTGGACTAGTGCTTTTGGTTTTCTGGTACCTCTGGTACACTGGTTTTCTGGTACTTCTAGTACTTTGTGAAACTAGGGTTTCACTTTTCGGGAGATCCAACCACTGAAAGGGTGCACTGAGAGTGCCAAAGTGATCCTTAGGGGAGGGCACGCTTTTCTAGATGGTTTTGGGGATGAAAAGCTTCACCATCAAAAAGCCCTAATTTTCATGTACGACAACAGTGACGTTTTTCACTCTTGTGAAAGATGCTTCCTTCAGCTTGGCTCTGATACCATGTTAATATTTAAGCCATTATTATAGTTCTTTGCATTTCATTAGATAACAATAGCATAATACAAGATCATTGAGAAATACACAATCACAAGAGACACAACATTTATCTTGGGAAACCCTCTAGGGGAAGAAAACCCAACAAAACTTCCTTATTATAGATAGCCAATACAATGACAAGAGATCTCTTAAACTAATGTAGAATATCCTCTCTCAGATATGTGCCACTCTCTCTCCTTCTCTAACTGCAATTCTGAAACTTGTCACACAAATGAGCAAGTGAGTTGTGTGTCTAAGTGAGGCGCTAGCCTCCTTATTTAGGCGCTAGCCTCCTTATTTATACAAGACTGGCACGTGGGAAGTGTCTCTTCACTGGCAGGGCCAACTTCTCCAACTGGGTGGTTATAACCACCTTTATTATGTTTAAGGGCCTCTTTGATATATTTTGGGGCTGACTTCTTCTTTTGCCTTTTACAATTACAATATGACCAATCCACAAAAGGGGATTTGGTCCTTTTAAAGTAGCTGACATGATCAATCCACAATGGGGATTGATCTAATGAATAATATATCAAATAATAATAAGAATACACTTTGCAGTTACATTATTTCAACAGTATGACCTGTGAAAAGAGGGTACAACTACAACAATACAACCTGCTCTATTTATGCCTTTCTTGGACAACAAATCACTCTTTCTCTCTCTTAATCACTAAAGCACACTCTAGCAATACATTGTATGGCATGATGTGAATATGTATGGCTTGTCCATGAAGAAAAGGTAGCCACAATAGTGCTAAGGATTGTACGACCTATTGTATTTGGTGGTCTCTTTAGCATATCTGCTATTCTTTTCTTCTAGATGGACTCTTCCTTCCTCAAGCTCTCTTGCTCTCTTTTCACGTGTGTGAGATCTCTCCTATCTTGTCATATTTATGCTTTGAGAGAAAATAACTAATCTCATCATTCCTAGCAACTAATCTCGTCAATCTTAGCTACCACCTATCTCATGATGAGATGTATGAATAAGATTAGCTCTTAATGTAAGTCACTAATGTTCTAGAACTTCTATAACATTTCATTTAGATTTCTGAGACTAATTGACTTCAAAACATAAGACTTTCACTTATATTTTTTGTTTTTCAAGTTAATTTACAAGATATAATTAGTGATCACCTTCCAAGGTGGTCACTAAAAAAATGTCTCGAACCACTTCTTGCACATTCACACTAAACTTGTGCAAGAAGTTCTTTCTAGAGCTACATTTTTCAACATAGATGTCCTTGTTGATTGTTCAATTCAACACCTATTTAATCGACATGAGGTTGCTTGGCATGCTTAAAGAGTACTTGAAAGGGGGCAAAAGATCTGGAGAGATGACTACTTGTCGAAGAAGTCAAGATGCTCCTTAGTAACAAATATCGACATGTCTTGTGCCACATGTTGAGATAATGTGCTGGAAAGAGCAAAGTGCTCGGTAGGGGTACAAATTCTTAGAAGCAGAATCCCCAAAAATTCAAACTTTATGTAGAAAGGAAGCCAAAAAATGACCTCAATGCGAAAAGGATGGCTTCAAATTGTGCTTGGATAGTAGGTTGGGGTATTGTATATTTGAATCTAATGATGCAACTAAGAAGGGTTTGAAATGCCTTAGTCCTAGGTGAATTGGTTTGTAGAAAGCTTGAAGCCCAAATCCCTGAACTAGAGAGGTCTGTGGGTTGGATGATCATGCCCAAAAGATGAAACTTGGTCGCATTTAGGATCATATCCTTTGTCTTACCCATGTGGATCGTCAACTGTTGGAAGTCACTAAAGCTGGCCAGGGCATTAAGTTGTCTCCGTAGGCCCTACAAAGAGGAGGCTAAAGAATCGAGTCATTGATGTAGAGGAGCAAAGAGATGAACACATGGTGAAGGAGGCAACCATCAACGGTATTTTTCAAGGACTCAATTTTTATACCTAAGTATAGTATTCTAGGAGAGTATTTTGGTTTGAAAAAATAATACATATAGATATGTAGGCAAATATTCAATAAAAAACATATAATTTACTATAAACTTGTAAATTTCGATGAATATTATCAATTTAATCATATTTTATGTAAAAAATAGATAATTTTTTAAAGGGAAAATGGCCACTTGGGAATATATTAAAAATGGCCAAAAACTAGCCAATTGACAAAAAATAGCCTTGAGGTGCCTACTCTCCAACTCATCTGAACGCTGTAGGTACAAGACTGTAGCATACAATTTTGAGAATGTGTTCCCAACTATGATAGTTGGATAGTTGTTCAGATCTAAGTTGGCTTTCTATTTGAGAATCGAGTGAATGATTTGTTTGAACCATGTCTGGGTAAAACCTTAGCAAACAACATGATTAAACAAATCAATAATGTGTGAGTCGAGAGACTAGCTATCTTGTTCAAGGGACTCGGTTGGAAGCCTTCCTCATTGATTGCCTTGTTCCTTGATTGCTTTGTTGATGTATCTTTCAGAAGAGGGCTGGAAAGATGGAGGGTATCCTACTTGGGAACATCACAGATGCTGCAATGTTTATGGAAAAAGGTGCATCAAAAGGTTTTTGGAGAGAGGAGGAGGAGTGATGTACAAATATCACGTTTTCTTAGGGAAGGAACACCCACTTTCAATGATAGAGAGGTAAGATTTTTGGTTTGAGGTAGAGGGCTGCACAAATCTTGGGTCTCCTTAGGGAAAGGAATGCCTATGTTTTATGGAGTAGAAAACAATAACATTGTTGAATGCAAGGGAAAGATGGAGGGAAAGGGGAAAGATAGAGAAATGTTGGATGTGTAGGAGTAGGTCTTAGGTGTCTCCTATTTTTTCCACCACTCTAGGTAAGTGGTTGTGGGGAAGCATTTAAGACCCCCTTAGATAGTGCAGTAAGGGAGACCATTCAAGAGCGATAGCTTGTGGGATTTCCCTAGCTGAAGAAGGTGTCTCTTGTAGGTTGAGTGCCTTGGATCCCATCATTGGAAGTCCTATGAAGGTCCATAGTCTAGGGGTCAATCTCCTAAAGGAAAAGTGTATCCTCATATCTATATGATGTATGGACACCTTTGAGTTCTTGGTATGGGGATTGAAATCCCTAGACAAATAACCTTGTGGAGTGCAAAGTAATGGGAAATGTCAACATAAATTTGAGGAAATGGTCACCCTCCGACTCTCAGTATTGTGCAAAGTGTGATGAGGTTGGGGTGAAATAACACACTACAATGTTGACATATCGGTGGTAAGGGGGCACTACAACAAATCTAGACCCATAAGAACCCAAGATTCTTATTGAGACTACCATGGAAACACAACCTTGGATAGAGTCCTTGGCATGCAAATCCATTGAACACTTCAACGCTATCAAAGTGATGTGTCTCTTGTCAGTGGAACCAATCCCAATGATACTCATTGATCGAGGGTGGGGTTCACATGGGCCTTGCATGCGTCTCTATGAGAAAGAGGAGGTCTTGAGACCCAACCATGTCATGAAGTTTGTTAGGTAAGACCAAAAGTCTCAATTGCAATTGTATGATTGCAAAGGTCTTGGACGATTGCCCAATTTCCCTCTTTCTTGGCAGTTGTAACTTGTTCTCTAGATTGTCTAAGATTAATTCCCTGATCTCTGGTGTGGTTCATGTTGAGAAAATTCTCATGTGGGAGGGATGATATTAATCTCTTGGCTTGAAGGGCATTGAGTTGGTCTCTTGAAGTTGTAAAATTGAGGAAGAGTACCAAGTTGGCGTGCATCCATGAACGCTCAATGCTGATATCCTTCATACTTCATGTGTTGTGAAGGATGGAGGTGCCACACTATAAAGGATTTGACGGGGTCATGGGTGAACGGTGTCCACAAACCTTAAGGTGCAACTCCTTGGTTCTTTTAGTGCATTCCTCTACAAGCTAGGCTTGTACTAATTCCTCAACTCTAGCTAGTAGGGGGTTGCTCCCTCTTTTGAACCACCTATACCCATGGATTTAGAGTCTATTGTTGTGTTTTTGTCTCTAGTTTAAACAACTAATGCTATGAATATTTGTGTTATCTTGTTTAAACAATTCTTGCTTTGAATATTTTTGTTCTCTAGTTTAAAATTCTCTTGAATGTTTTTGTTATTCGAGATTTGAAATTGGAGTGTGAGAGAATCCCTAAGGGGTTTCTGACGGTGTGCATTATCTTGATGTTTCATTTAACACAAAAATTGTTTGAGGTCATGGATTTTTGAAGTGACTTGTTGTTTTCATTTTCAATTTGTTCTATTATGTCAAGCAAACACTTAATGTGAGCTGCCCAAAATTAGAAATCCATTCAAATTGTTGTTTTCGTAACTTCTGACGTAACTTGTTGTTTTCGTTTTCAATTTGTTCCATTCTGTCAAGAAAACACTTAATGTGAGCTGCCCAAAATTAGAAATCCATTGTCTCCGTGTTGTCAACTAGATGGGTGACTGTGATTGTAATTCATTTTTTGTTCACTATCACTATTTCTCTACTTGTTAAAGAACCTTGTTGGTTAAGGGTTCTATGTTCATTGTTGTAGATGGGATGAAGGCTTGTTGAAATGGCTAGAGGATTAACCAAGGTATGCAAGGATGAAGGTAGCGGGTGAGAAGGAAATATGGGTGGGGAGAGTTGGACTCGGATTGAGGTTGAAAAATATGGCAGAGTTAGGGAGGTCACAAAGGAGGTATTCGAGGTGGAATATGGAAGGCCAATGTGGAGGTCACAGAGGAGGTATTCGAGGTGGAATATGGAAGGCCAATGTTGAGAGGGTCGATGGGAGGGGAGAAATGATTGACTTGTGGGAGATGGGTTTCAGTAAAATCGGAAGACATAGGCAGGAGGGAGGAGCCAATGAGGAAGGGAAGATCATCAAGGAGGAAGGGGTTAATGGGGAAGAGGACGAAGAGATGAGTGTCGTGGAGGTGGAAGCAGAAGGTGAGGTAGAGGCAACAATCAACAAGGAGACTGACTTAATTGGGCATTCTTGGAATGTGCATGTGAGTGTAGGGAGGAGTTAGGGGCCCATGGCTGCACACATAGGTCGGGCTCTAGAGCTAGGGGTCCATGGTTGCACACATAGGTCGGGCTCTAGATTGATGGGGACTTTTCGCACGGTAGGTGACAATGGTTGGACACAAGTTTATGTAGGTGGGGTCGAGCTGGTGTGGTGCTCATGGGGAAATTGAAGATGATTCAGTAGGTTGGGGGCCCAGGGCTGTGTTTTAGGCCATTCTCTTTGTTTATATTATTAGGTTTTTTCTCTATTTCTATAGATTCCCTAATAAGATGAGTATAATAATGATGGTTTTGGCTAGGATTTTTGTTTTGTCAAAACATATGTGGTGCTAGGTGTGGTGAGAATATTTGATGATGGTGGGTTGGAGACATGGCTATGATTAATCCGGTTATGTGTTCTTTGAGATGGGTCTGAGTTGACTGATCCATTTGGATTTCCACACAAAAAAGGACTCTCATAAATGCATTGTTGTATAAGGGGATCCATCTTGTATTTTACAAAGTTTAAGGAATTCCCAAGGGTTTTATGGGGTTTGAAATTAGTTTGTATGTTTTTTATTTTCTTCAGTTTTTTCCTTTCTTTTCCATTTAATTTGATTTCTAGGTTGCCCCTCTCTTCTTATTTTAAACTGATATATTTTCTTTATTTTATTCCATTGTTTATTATCCTTGATTTAGTCAAACCTTGATTCTATCTTCCTATTTATAACTTCTTTGCATCGTTTCTCATTTTATGTTTGTATGCTTTTTGTTTCATGGAGGATGGGCACAAATTTTACCTGAAATGCATCTGACTACAAATTTTAACACAATTATAATCCATAAACATCATGGAGAACAAATTTAATGTTAAACTTGTTAAACGTGTCAAATATTATCCATTTGTTAAAACACACTGATTCACATTCAAACCATCAATTCATTATTGTTTTTCATCAACATCCACTTTGATTCATAAGATTGTTCTGTTCTCTAAAATCATTTCCTAGGCAGTCAATTTTATTATACTATATAGTGATGCATTCAAATGATGCTAGCTGTCACGAAAATCCTAAATTCAAATGTATTCTAGAGTTTCTTGATTCTTCTTATCCAACATTTAAGGTGCCTACAGGGTTCTTATCCTAGGGGTGAGAGATTTCCACTTTTTTGCCATGTTTTCTGTCAAGCAAAAGTCCAAATCACCTCCTATTTTGTCATATGTGATGCTAAAGAATATAATTTCTACTTATCCAACATTTAAGGTGCCTTGAAGGTTTCTCATCCCAATGGCGAGTGATTCCCTAATTTAGCCTATGTTTTCTGTCAGGTGACAGTCGAAATCACCTCCATTTTTGTCATACATGAGGAGAAATGGTAGAATATAGTAATTGTTTCCTCCACTTGTTGAAAAATGAAAGAAATCAAGACAAGAAAACAATATGCTTTCTCACCAAAAGAAAACATACATGGTTGAATGTGACAATGATGATAACAATGATCATCTTGTTTTGATCAAGGTTGAATCTACTTTGCAAGATCTGATGTACCCAAAAATAGCATAGACATAAATGCTAGACATTTTTGAATGCCGAATGTTCGGGAACCGAGTCTTGATTCTCAGTCATTTCCTTGGGCTAAGAAAACCCATGTTTTAGGTGACAAAACAAATGACATATAGTTGTTTGTTTTATCCAATTGAAAGGTTGAGAGGTGTAGATGTTGATGAAATAGACATAGTCTAGGTGTATGGATCTTTATAAAAGCATTTTTTGATAGAATGAGTGGTATCTTTGTCCAGTCAAGTAATGTGGGTAAAAAATGAGGAGAAAAGCTATGGAAAATGTGGGCCCAACATCTAGTTTATCTTTCTTAGTCAGGACTTTGCTTGTGATGGAATTCTCAAAGGTGCTATCAAAATAATTGGTTAATGTTAGACCAAAAGATGCTTTCAATTTTGGTGGAGCAATGGGAACTGTCGAGATAACTACTTCCGAAATTAATCCCTGAAAGGATGATCTTGTTCATGCTGACCATGTGCCTACACAGCAAGTAAGTGAAGAATTTTATATTTCTCTTCTTTGGGAGGATTGTTGCAACAAGAGCATGTTAAGTTGGTCAAAGACATGACATGTCGAAGGACATGGTGGTTTTCTGGACTCTTGGAGACTCAAAAGCAAAATAACAATTGCCAGAATTATGTACTCCAAACAAATAAAGTTTCAAATTCGTCAAATTCAATTGTTGTTCCATCATTTTCTTTTCACCTTGGTCAATTTTCAAGGTAGGTGGTTTCAGATTCAATTTTCAACACTGTTCTCCATATGATTAACCTTTAGGGTTGAATCCTTCTTTGTAATGATTGATTAGATCTAACTCGATTAATCAAAGAGATGAGATGAAGCTAAACAAAGTTCATTTTGATTTTCAATTAAAATCATGAGCATGTATATTGTTTGATGATGAAATATAGTAGATGTGATGCATAAAAAAACATAATCATATTTCTGTATGATTGGTGTTGAAATTAGTGCAGCTGCAAGAGCCATTCTCCAGGTGGATGGCATAAGACCCTAGATGAGATCTAGGGCCCCCAGTGCACTCCCGAGGTTCTTGGTTTGGGACCAAGTAGTTTGAGCCATGGCAAAAGACCCTAGTGTATTACTGGGGTTCTTGGTCAAGAGCCAAGCAATAAATCCCTAGATGTGTTCTAGCACCCGTGGATGTGTTCCAGGGAATCCTTGCTTGGTGCTTGGATTGATCCTTGGATGTGTTTCTTGGTGGTTGATGATGTAAGTCCCTAGATGTGTTCTAGGGCCCTTGATTGTGTTCCAGGGAATCCTTGCTTAAACGCTTGGGTTGATCCTTGGTGTTGTACCTTGGTGGATGAAATACCCTAGATGTGTTTTAGGGGCCCCATATGTGTTTTGGGGTACCCTGGTCTTGGTTGTATACTAAGATGTGATGATGCGTGATCTTCTTCCTCTCTCCTGGGATGGTTCATGAGACCTAGGAGCAGCGACGAAGATGGACATGACCACATCATTGATGTTTCCTCTTATGAAGTGATGATAAAAGTTTATAAGCTATCATGAGACTTATGTGGACATGTTTGCCATTGAATAGGACCCCCTTGACCTTGTCTTGAAGTCCCCCCTTGCTTGATTTCGTTTCCCTTCTTGTTTGATGTGGTGTTGGGTTTTTATAAGTCACTTTGACTTATTTGACCTTTTAATTAATATTTTTATTAACTAAAATGTCATTTATTATTTGTTTTAATTTAACCCTAACCCTCTTTTAAAACTATAAAAGAGGACCTACCCCTCTCTCATCTTTATTATTTATACACTCATTTCATTGCTTAGTCTGGTTTTGCTGCGGCTACCTCAAGTTGGTCTCTTTGTCTTGGTATGGTCTCCTTGGTGGACTCTCTCCTACTATTCTAAGGTACAACCTCCCTGGATGTTTTATCTTGTTGGCTGGGAGCTTATGTTCTGGTGTGCTTTCTGAGTAAAGGTGTCGTGCTGCCCTCCTCCTACTGTCTAAGTGTGCCATTGCCCTCTCCCTCAGTTTTGAGGTGTGCCACTGCCCTCCTTCTGTTGTCTAAGTGTGTCGCTGTCCTCTCCCTCAGTTCTGAGGTGTGTCGCTGCCCTCCTTGTGCTGTCTATGAGAGCCACTTCCCTCCTTCTGCTGTCCCAGGGTATCACTGTCTCTCCTTTCTACTTTCCTAGCTATTGTTGGGTGCCTTAAGGCTGCCGCTGCCTTCTTGGTAACCCTGGTTACCTCCTCTATTGCTGCTAGTGTCTTCTTACCAGTTTTGTGTAGGGTTTGACAAGCCCTAATTGGTTGTATCATTTCAGCTTAGCTTGGGCAGTTTTTGGGTGAGTTGTTTTGTTTTTGTTTCAACCCTTTTTGCTGATTGTCCTTGAATCCTCCTTGGCAAGACAATCCACTTAAGATCATGGTTGAGGTCAAACCCTTGGGGTTTCGATCCATGATGTTTAAACAAAAAATTCTGAGCATATTAAAGAGGAAAACATCTGACATCAGGTACATCTTTAATTGTTTTACTAAAGGTGAAGTTCAGATTTGATTCTACTATGGTTTAGTTATGTTTCTAGCTTAGTTTAATATCCACAAATGTTATTTTTCTGTTCTTGATTAGTTCTAGATTAAGTCTGTTCTCTTTAGCATATTCAATCTTGTATTTTCAGTATTTCATCTACTTCAGATTTTGTTTTTAAAGTGCTGATCTGTTTGTACTGTAGAGTTCAATTTTTGAAAAGATATCGCTGTTTTTCTTTTTTCCTAAAATCTAACAATTGGTTACAAAACATTGTGCTTCAACATTGTTTTTTCTAGTAACTAAATCCTTTACATTCACATCACATGGTGAGTTCAATTTGATCTTGTTGAATTTGAGTGTGCATGTTGTTTTGCCAAATGGTGGTTAATCTTGTTATCCCCGATATCTAGG